>CABFWB010005032.1:38055-50492 GCA_902151455.1 Timema bartmani
GGGGGGCTTATATAATTTTTATACCACAGTGGGTCACGGGCAATGCCGTGTAGGATTGCTAGTAATTCATAAAACAAAGCTTGCTAACATTTAAGATAAATGGAGTGTAGGGTATATAAAATGTTGACTTATTGCTTCAATAAACTGTACATAATTTTATTTATGTGTATGGGCCCTATATGATTAATTAAACTTTCGAAGTGATTTAACTTTTACTAACAGACAGAACCCCCTTTCAAGGTCGAATGATAAGGCAGAATTTACTAACAAATAGCCCGCGAGACACAGTTGACCGGCCCGTTTGTCTGCATTATCTTTATATTACTATCCAGTCTGCATCCATTTACTCACACAAAATACAATAGTTTAACTTTAGTGTTTACTACGTAATTCTAAGTACCAGAAACCCTTATAACTATTTAAAACTATCTTATATTTTTGTTTTAACTTGAATTACTTGAGTGTGGGAATTTAAATTTACACCGGGAAAATAATACCAGTTTTTAAATTATTTCAAGTATACATTAATGATTTTAAATACATACCATCAAATAGTCATGTTTTGATAGGGTCACAATTTGTGGGATTGTTTTATACGGTTCTATATAAGATATCACACGTTTAAAAAACACTTTATAATTAAAATTTAAACTATTTAACTGGTCAGCATATTTTGTATCTGCCTTCTAGTACATTCGAGTTTAAGTTGAGACATTTAAAAAATGCTCACTTGATTGCGCTGTAGTCACTTGGGACCGCACCTAGTGATCCCAACGTTGAAGGAGTAAAGCCTCGAAAAGGAGCGCAACATGTTTAACCTAGCGGCTGTGGCTCTGTTCTTTCCTTCTCTGTGCCCTAGGGAAAGAAGAAACATGTGGGATGAATCCAATGCATAAAGGGACATCTTCTTTCTTCAGTCTTTTATATAAGAAATAGTCACACCCATATTTGAACACTAATTGAGTAATATTTTGGCATAGTTGCCTTTATCAAACAAAAGAGGGAATACAAAAATAGAGTAGCTTAGTGTTCGTGTAAAGTGTATTCCCTCGTCTCTTTTTGTTTGATGAAGGCAACAATGCAGAAATACTAATCAATTTGTGTTTAAATGCGTGTGTGACTATTTTTACTATAAAAGATAGAGAGCAAGAAAGAAGATGTCACCTTTGTACATTAGATTCTTACCACATTAAAAAAAATAACTTAAGTGAGTAAATAATATCTCAAATGATTATTCTTCAGAGAATATTGAAAACTTCCACAATATTATAAGTGCAAATTTAATTAAAAAAGCTCCCTATGGAAAGAGTAAAAATGTTGGGATATGTGTACACACATGAACACATGCAAAAACACACACATGCACATTGCATGGTGCACATATACATTGCATGGTGCACATACACATTGCATGGTGCACATACATTAAGCACAGTTAGTTTTTGAGCAGTTAAGATAATGTTTTGAAGAAATGTATTAAAAGTGAATTTTAGGAATAAGTGAAGTCTTAAGTTCTATAAATTTAAGTTTAGGGAAGCTAAGTAACTAAGTCCAGTGAAGTTCTAAGTTCCTATTAAGTTGGGAAATAGAATTTAGGAGTTGTGAATTTAGTTCTTACCTTTTTATTTCTACTGATGATAACTTAAGCTATGTAAAAAAAAAAATTTATTTTCAGCTGGCTGGAAATTATGTGAAGAACATTCGTCATGTAGAAATCACTTGCCAGGATATAAGAGTTGCAATGTGCGCAGACAAGGTATTTCTTTTAACAACTATAACATCTCTATTTTGATTCATTATACTAGTTTTAATTCTCATTAGTTTTAAATTTATATTTTACTAATTTTTTTAAATATATGTTTTCCTTGCACGATTTATGGAAGTAACTGAGCAAATATTAAAACAATTTTATTTATAAAACCATTTTTTTTTAACTTGATATTATGTTTTCTTATGAAATTTTAGTGGGCAAATGTATATTTTTTCGATTTGAAGTTCTTTAAAATTAAATGTGGTAAACTCTCATATATCTGAATTTGGTTCAAATTAAATATTCCAAAATAAATTCACAAATGCATTTGTTGAAAGAAGTAAAATGAGACTTCCCTTATTGTTGTAACAAGCTTTGTGATGAAAAAAATGAAAAAACAGACCTTTTGATTTTGTCAGGTCACCATGAAGTCCACTAGTTGATTACCCATGCTGGAGACCACAACTCTGCCTTAGTTTTTAATATACTCTTTTGCTGTTGATATCATCAAACATAACACCTTTGTTTCATATATTATTTTTTAATACTTTTGTGTATTTTTTGGTAATTTTGGTCCCTTTATCTGAATCACTCAGATATGCAAAATAGGCTGATTGCAAGATTGTTGGATCCAAACAAACCTACTGTATTATTTCAGATACCGGTATTCATAATTTAGTTATTAACTGGGGAATTAGATTATTTGGTTATTAGTAGTAAAATTAGTTTATTTTTAACTTAATGTACACTTTTAGAATGTCATAAAATATTTCAAAGCTTGAGTTTCAAATTATTATTTACAACAAACTAACACTTGTTTACTAAGTTGTTTAAAATTGTATATAAAATTTATTTATTGTTAAACTGCTTTTGGATTATTTAGTTTATATATCACTTATGCTCTTATTTTAAAATACATTGCTAGGATAATTAGTTACTAACAGTACATTTTTTTAAGTTGAATCAATTTCAAGTAATATTTTATTTTACTTACACCATTAATAAACCAATTAATTGACAAGGTCACCATTCAATTATACCAAAATTTGAGGAATATAATACTGACTTTTGAACACAACAATCACTAACTTTGTAGTCTAACTTAACTAACTTCACACACCTATAGTGGCAGCCAAAATAAACTTAATTTCAAATTGCACATGTCACACAACACCTAACACCAAAGTGTGGTTACTGGATTAACCTGTAAATTTGGAATAATTGAGAAGTTCTTACAGGCTCTTCCTATTGCCAAGCTGATGTTCTCTTTGAGTCAGTTTCAAACTTAATATTAGGTTTACACAGACTTGCTAAATTTTGGGGGTATCATTTGCTCTCAGCCACTCCTACCATTATTGGGACAAATGTACCAAAATAATTTACTTTCAATAGGTTATTAAAATAAATTATTTTACAAAGATTAGAATTTATAAAATATGACATCTTCAAATACCTATAATTCAAGAAAAAAAAAAGCTTATTAAATATTAGATCATGCAAAAATGCATGGCAAGTTTTTAAATAAAGCTCTTCTAGCAATATGTAATGGATTCAGTATATCATCAATAATCTACGTTTATTTTCCTTTAAAGACTACGTATTGGTGTAATACTACTACTATTATGTCTGAGGGCATTTTTTAGTATACAAAGAACTCTATGTTTAAAAAATAACTGGTTTTTTCACAACTCTTTATTTGTCTTGTGTGCACTAGTTTAAAATTTCACCACTTAACGCTTAAAATTCCCTATTTATCATTATTGCCCATATTAATAGGTGATGGGAATAACAAGTAAGAATGAAATTGAAGTCCTTAAAAGTAGCACACATCTTCTCGCCTATCATGCGAGATTGATATTTGTTTTTTAGGAAGTTCATGTTGGAGAAAACTCCGTCACATAAGTATGTCTGACCGAAAAGAGAAGTTACAGGCTACTTGAAGGGTAAGCCACTTCTGAATACTTGCTAGTCACCAAAGGCAGAGTTCTTCCAGTTCAAACCATTTAGGATTGTGATGATGTCCCTCTCAAATTTATCAGAATCGAGATGATTTAATACAGAATGAACTTTCTGAGATTTAGTTTTAACATCTCAAGAAATATATCTTGCAACTTGTTCTAGTTTTATAAGCTTCGTAAATCTTCAGGCAAACTCTGCCCTCAGTTGCTCAATGATTTGAGCTATTTTTCCCCCCAAGCTCAAAGTTTTCTTATTCAAAATCATTAACCACTCATTTGTAGGAAGGAAAGTGGTTAAAATCTGTTTTGGATTGCAGCATTTACAATGATTTCAACATATTTATTTAGAGAATAAATTCTATCAAATTTTAAAAAATATTTTTTAAGAGGCCAAAATCTCTACTACATGCATTGAACGAATGTCCTCTAATAGGGGAAAAGTGGCTAATTTTTTCAAATCTTTTGGTGTCAGTTAAGGCTGTGCAGAGTCTAATCAAAGAAATATTTTTATTCTGCCCTACACAGCCATCTGAGTAGAGGTGGAGTTCCATTACATTTTCAAGGATATCATTTTGTATATAGTCAAGAATAAATGAACAAACTTCATTTGCTTACTTCTTTGCTTCTCCTTCATGGTAGACATACATAACAGAATTTTCTGTATTTAGATTATGGATGTTAAAGATATTAACCCACAACTGCCTGAGATAAAATACATCCTGGGATGTTGGGCAGAGGTAGATTCTGCATGAAATCAAAACTGAGTGAAACAATATCATTTCTCTTGCATATCTCTTGGCTCTCTTTCATTTTTGTAAAAAACTTTTTAGCACAGCGCTTATGTACCATGAATTCTGCCGCAGCAACCTTTTTGGCACAATCATTTAATGTGGGGCTTTTCGTTTTTACCTAAAGGACCTTACATGTGTCTACCTGAGGCTGCCCAAAAGTTAAACAACATACATTTCATTTCACTTCACTTAAGAAAAGGCTCAACTACTGGAATCAAGCCCTTTCTAAAAATGAATGCTATTGTGCACTTGTTTTTACCACGACAGCAGATAGAAATTGAGCCTTTTCAATACAGAATCATACATATCCACCCATTATAAACCCAAAAATGCAAAAAAAGTGAGTTTGACAAAATATTTACTTTGAGCCCTTTCTTAAATGACTGATTTAATTTCAATGGACTGTATTTTTCTACAAAACTGTGATTTCACTCTCTCCATTTTTAATATCTAAACATTCATACCTCCTAAAGAAAATATTGTAATCGTGAACATTTTCCACCTCTAGATTCCCTGACCGGTTTTTGGCTTATTTCGGACGTGTCTGACAGAAGCGTCTTGCTGGCTGGGATGGCAAGGCTAATTTTTCTGCTCGAGAGTATGATTGTATCTTGACGTTTTATCTTCCTACGTTTAGTCCAACTTGGGTTGCCTGCACATTTTACAGTCCTGTGGGCACTACACTTCTTATCGCTATCAGTTCTAGAAAAAGTTTGCTGGGGGCCTTGACTCATTACCGGTCAGCCAGCCTCCCAATTGTTGAAACCAACCAGTAATGCTGCCAACCTGAAGGCTGGAATTCACTAGTTTGTATAACATTAGCAACGCAATCTATTTTGTGAGCTGAAAGCTCAACACACTGCCAGAGAGGGTAGACAAACCCTTAAGTCACAAAATGTCCAAAAGTGTTAAAGTAGAATGCTGCTCTATGTACTAAAGAGCGGTATCAAAGACTTGTTTAGCGTCAGCATGAGAAATCTTGTCAACCGACTCATCACCGTCTTCGTCTGGATCCTGCTGCATAACTGAAGCAACGATTTGATCGTCATCTAATTCTTCATTGGTGCTACAGTCAGCATCACCTTCAGCCAGCCACTCCTGTACGCCACTTGGCTCAATATATCTCTGTATTGTCTGTAGATCTTGAACAATTGCTGCTGTGTCATCATCGGTGCTTTCATTTTCTGTAGGAACGTTTTCTCTCTTCATATTCGGCCAGAGTTTCCGCCATAATTTTTTTAATGTTGCTTATTTCTTTTCATCCCATGTTTCTGCAATTATGTATATAACATATTTAATGTTGAATGCTTTTATCGGTGTAAAAAGGTCACAGCCCTCCTCTGTTTTTTCCATAATGGATCCAACATATTTTCGTCTGTACCTCTTTTTCAGCCATTCAATCACGCGCTGGTCCATGGATTGGATGAGGAAAGTAACATGAGGTGGCAGGAACATTGCTTTTATTTCCACCATTCTTACTTAGTTCATGTTCACATGGATGGGTAGAAGCGTTATCTAACACGAGAAGAGCACGTTGTGGCAGGTTTTTTGACTTCAAGTGTTTTGCAACTTTAGGGATGAATTCATCATAAAACCATGTATTAAAAAAATTGCTGTCCATCCAGGCAGATTTCTGATTACGATAATAAACAGGCATTGAAGATACACTTAGATTTTTGAATGCTCTTGACTTTTTGGACTTTCCAATAATAGACAGCGGTATTTTATGGCTGCCATTTGCATTGCTGCATGTTGCATCTGTAAGCTTATCCTTCGCCAACTTGGTTCCAGTCATTTTCGTTTTTAGAGGCAGGGGTTTTATTGGGAAGCATTTTGTAATCCAACCCTGTCTCATCAAAATTATACACTTCATCGGGTATCAAGTTGTTCTTTTTCACCAGGTTTTTAAATTTTACAACAAATTCCTTAGTAGCAGCATTGTCAGCTCAGTTTCTCCCCTGAAATGACTATGTAACGAATGCCATGGTGGTTTTACCACTGTTGCTGTGAATGTTTCATCTTCCCCTTCCTATTTTTTATACAAAATCCCTGCTTTTTCTTTAATTATGGTGCCAGATAAAGAGGTGCCTTTTCGTCTTTCACGGCAGAACCAAACCCATCATTTAAGAGTTTAATGTTTGGTCTTCTTAACATTCTACAATTTTTTTAAGGTATCTTCTCCCTCCATTGTCATTGAATGGTATTCATGCTCGTTTCTGTTTTCCCTCCAGTCTTTTATTATGGTAACACCAACCCCTAATTCTAGGGACTTTTTTTTTGGAGAGTCTCACCCTTATCAAGTCGTTGAATAACTTGCAGCTTCTGTTGCAAAGAACACACAAATTTTCTTTTTTGTGTTGGCATTACAGTGAATTGCCTGACTAAACAAAAGAGATTTTACACTATTAAAAACAGGCTTAATACACACATCTACACACAAATTTTGACACTGTTGATGTTTTTAGTAAGCACACAGACAGGTTAAAAAAAACAGTGAACTGCTGACTGCCTGCTGTGACACACAAACAACAAAACGGCAGTACCTCACAAACAAGTACAGACAAGCACAGGAACGGGATGGTCGGCTATCACGAGGTGATTGATATTCAGAGGTCTTATAGTTAGGGTTCTGCAGTATTTAAGGAAAGCCAGTATGGATCCCTGCCAATTAGAGAGCACTATCTGTGGTAAAGCTGGATCATTTTTGGATAGGCAAATTTTGCTCAGCCATATAATTCTTGAATGATGCAAAAATATTTGCTCCTGTAGTTGTTCTGGCTATGAGAATAATTTTCAAAAATTCCTCTTCACTTGAAAAATGGTTCAAGTTTATTTTTACATTAATGTGTAGTTATGCTGGGTTAACCCTATCATTTGATTAATCCATTTGTTAACTGAGGAAATAAGATAATTCTACATTTGCCTTAAGTTGTGTGATTCAATCTGTGGAAATGAGCTTGAATTGATGTGTCACATTGCATGCTGATAACCTGGATATAATCAATATCAGAAAATTCAGCAAATAGTTTTACAGAAGCTTCAGTAAAGAACTCCTCTACCAACTTACCATTGGTGAAAGGTGTTTTCTTCTTACCAGCACAAGTGAAACTTTGTTTAACTCTATGGTAGAAGCAAATCACTTCATTTAAAGCATTTCTCTCTTTCTTAGGTGGCTTATTACACACATCAGCACTCAGACAGCAACACACTAACATTACCCATTATGACCAATTGAGGTTAATTTGGTAGCTCTAAATATATATATATAGTATATACATTAATACTATACTCTATATTTTGTTTTAGAATACTATTTATAATTTATTTAACATTATAATAAAACAGTGTAGAAACACTGTACAGTAATGTAAAGTAAGTGATAGTGAAGGAAGCCAACCTGATATCATAGTTAGGTTCGGTCTAGAGTGGAACAAATGCACTTCTCTCTTCATTTCTTCCTACACGTTTACACTTCCCACTTCTTCAAACTTACACAACTACACATTGCTTTAATTTTCGAAAATATTCCTTTTTTATTTAAAGAGACACACATAAAAATACACATTTCAATCTATTTCAAATTAATATAGTTCCATATAATATCTTTCTTTGTATGTCAACTCAACCAATGAATATACCTGACCCTAATGGATTTTTATGAAACTCTTTGACGTTGTTGAACTTATTAAGAAACTTAAAGATATAAAATCTAAGATTCCCGAGTCAAATACTTTAGGAGATATTGAGGTACAATGTTTAAGAAAAAAAAACACCATTTTGGCTTGTTGCAAATAACTTAAATTAGTCTGGATCAGGTTGTATTGCACTTAGAGAGCTGAGTTTGGTTTCATTTTAGAGCTATTTAAACGTTCTTTCATTCTACATATAATTTGAGTAAATATTTTGAATTAAAATTTTCAAGGTCAAGGAAAGTAAATTTAGACATTAAATTTCTCAAAAAGGACATTTGACAAGAAAAAAAGTAGTAACAATCCACCTATACTTAATAGAGTAGAGATCCCACTTGTAACAGCGCACTTAAGCGAGTACTTTTAGACCTTTCCACAAAAATAAGATTTTAAAATCATGTTACATGTTTGAAAGCTACTTAATATTAATAGTTTTACATTGATTACTTTAAAAGGCTTGGACTTGGGTCGATTTCTTCATGTATTGAAGTCTTCAAGTTGCTTCTTGACATTCTTTTTGCGATAGTATATAAAATCATCCTGTTGGGCAGTGTGGATCAACTCTAGTTAAAACATTTATTCCTTGTATCCAAAAGATATCCGAGTTTCTTGGATACACAAATGATGTAGACAGTCCAGCTGGTTGAAGAAAACTTACCTTAACCTCATCTTTTTGATCATTAGTTTCCAAAACACAGCCTAACCACCACTGATCATCATAGGCACATGTAACAAATCCCCGGATCTCTTTTAAATTAAATTAATGGCTCTCTCTTGAATACTTATTTTTTCTTCTCTTGATACAGTTGAAAATGAATATAATTTTATAGCAAGCTTTAGTTTTGTTAGTGAAATTGCTTTATGAATCTTCTGAGTCCCTGGAATAGGCCTTGCTTATGAAAAAAAATCTTTAAAAACTCTTTATTCTACATTGTAATACTCATTAGTAGTATTTTTGAACATAACCTGTTTAATGTTCTTTGTTGTTCGTTGTTTTTAATATAACAAACTGAAAAAAAAAACTTTCATTTTAAATTATTGTATTTATTAGCATATAATTTGTTTTAAATGTTTTTCATAGAGGCTTATAAGGTATTTAAGCTTACTTATAATACCACAATATTCTTATTTAAAAATAATTTAACAAAGTAGTAAATTAAAGTCAGTACATTAATTTTGAAATTTTGTTTGTAGGTGATTATTTCAAAAATTAAATTATTGGGCTTATGACATAAAAATCTACACATTTAAAAATAATGCTAGGCAAACTAATTATTAATCGCACAGTAAAAACACATATTTTTGTTTTAAAAATAGTTGCAAAAGTAAAATAATATTTTACTGAATTCAAATTATTAATAAATGATTTCTTATTACGACATAAAATTAAAATACCATACTCTAGCTGGAATTGATCTTGTGAACTTTTGAGCTTCAGACAAGCACAATACCAAGTGAGCCAAAGAACATGTGGGATATGCTAAACGTTTAACTCATAATTATATAACCCGATTCATTTTTGAGACAGTAAACCTAGATGTAAAAATATGGAAGGCGGTTTCCTAATAAAACCAAACAAATCGTATTACATGATGCACTCAATACAATAATAATGTTTACTTTCAGTTATGTATCTTGTAGAATGGTGGGTTGTGTCATCCCATTGCTTTAATCCTTTAGTATGTCAAGGTTTTACAGTGTTGTCAGATTGAAAACTCATTCGCAAACGAAACAACGCCACACAGACTCGCACGACAGTAGCAACCTTTCAAAATTAGCTTTGTTTTGGCACAGACTATGATTTGTGAGATCATGAGTAGCGAGTTTTTTCTACCAAGTTTCAAAATTAAGGTTCCAGGGGTAGCCAAGATTATTTTCTGGCATACCACTATACACATTCTACGCTGTTGGCATTGTCCGTTAAACTATAGCCAGAAACCTCAAACCTTATCTGACTACTGCCCCCTTTCCTCATCGTGGATAGTAAGAAAATAGGCCTATTTGAAGAGTGGAATAGGGGATGAATAAAGTTATTCAAATTTTAGGAACAAGTGAAGTTTACAAAAATAACCTGTTTATTTGTTTTCTGATGTAATAGATTTTATTTTATTTAATCTACGGTTACCTTAAGGGTGGAATTTAAATGACTTTGCTTACATTAATGTCGCGGGTTGGTAATTTCTGCTCTACTTGACAGATAATACCTGTCTTGCAAGGTGTTAGGCTGGGGAGGAAAACTGCCTGTCTAGTCACTAGTCTGACGTCATTATTTTTACAGCTAAAAGTTTCAAGATCTAGAACCCTGGGCTGCAGGATGAATCCAGGTCTAATGTAGTAAAGGAGGTTTTTATTAAATAATTTCCCACTACATTACTCCTGACTACACCATTATAGTAAGCCTGTGCGAACCTTCGAAATTTTGAATCTAAATTTGAATCTTGCTAAGATTTGGATTCAATGCGAGCTTTCGAGTCTTAATATTAGAGAGATTCGATTATAAAAAAATAGTAATTTATTTTGTTTATAACCTTTCATAAGCTAGTCATGAGGCTTTGTTTACTTGTTTAACTTATGTTATTTGATTTGGATTTGAAACATTTTTAAAATAAAATATTGTATTTGGATTCAATTCAAAATTTCACTTTTAGTATGATATTCCTTTCGGATCCGATTCGAAAAAAAAATTTGAGCATGATATTCGATTTGGAATCGATTCGAGCTGGTTTGCCAATATTCGGATTCGACTCGAACTGGAAAATCATGGATTCACACAGGCTTACATTATAGTAATGTGTAATGTCCGGATGATAAATAAGACGCAAAGCAAAGAAACATTTATTTTTTGATAAATTAGTATATCAAAATATACAAAATTTGCTAATCAAAAAAGTTATTTATGCTGATTACTTCACTGTGAGAGGGCCTTAGCCTATAGATAATTTATAACTAATAGTATATTTATTTTATTTATTTGTGGTATTTAACAAGCTCTTTATGCACCGACTGATTATATCAGCACACGAGAATTTCTCTGAGCGATAGCGAGAGGGCCTTCCAATTCTGCTGGGAAAGGTATTTTCTTTCACACACCTTCCAGGGTTCTTTTAAAGGCCACAATCAACTTAGGACCAACGACTTTACTTCCCCTCTGAATAAAGTTGTGCTACATACTTTTAATGCTCAAAAAAATCCATCGACCTTGGCTAGTTTTGAACTAATAGTTAGGATTCAAAATATTAATCTGTATAAAGAAAATGTTTCAAAACATTTTTGTAAATTTTCTAGACACAATCATAATTATTGTAACTTATTTGCCATATTGTTATTGTAATTGATTGTAGGCCTACACATATTAAAGTGTATCGAATATGTATCTGATTAAATAAAAATATGGAAGAATATATATAAATATGAACCACTAAATAAATCCCCACATTGAAATCTGTAAAACCAAGATTTGATATTTAATTACTTATAAAATATGTGTTTTAATTCTCATTGTTTAATTCTCATTGTATGTCTAAACTTGAAAAAATATAAAGAGTAGGAAGAAAATATATATATGTCCTTCAATATGTTTACATTACTTATACCAAAATAACTATTTTTGGAATGAACGAAAATTAATGGTTTAAGTTACTACTAATTCTACATAACAACGTGTAGTCTACTTGTTTTAGTTGTCATTATTATAAATCAATTTAAAATACTCATAAACGACAAAAATAAACCTACAAGAGGATAAAACATTGTTGGTATGCAATTGATTTAAACTATAATAATATAACAATACAGATTATGATAGAGTTAAAAATAATAAACTCACGTAAGATACACTCAAACTCACAGCTCATTTTTTGGGTTCCTTACCAAGAAGGAGACCCTTATGAAAAACTCAAGTTATGTGTCTGTTTTTCGTTCTTACGCAGATTTCAATATTTTAACAGCTAGACATATGAAGCCAAAACTTGGGTTGCAGTTAAGTGCTAGCGTGCCCACATGAAATGGGTTGGTAACAATTTTGAAAAAATATGAATAACGGAATTTATGAATCATTAAAAGTAAGTTTACCCAATTATGTGGGTATTTTTGAATAGCTTTTACCGTGAGGGTTTCAAGTATATACACACACACACACACACACAATACTTTAATATAATAGTATACATATATTATCATTTTTACTTTCTCTCTATCTTACAGGTAGAGAAAGTATGGTGATCGTCAAAAAAATCTAACTCGAGATTTT
>CABFWB010005033.1:8545-19406 GCA_902151455.1 Timema bartmani
CCCCCTATCCTATCTATATGACCCCCTGTCCTATCTATATGACCCCCTGGCCTATCTATATGACCCCCTGTCCTATCTATATGACCCCCTGTCCGATCTATATGAAAACCCTGTCCAATCTATATGGCCCCTTATCTGATCTATTCAAATCATTCCCAATTACTATTGTAAATCCCTTCTTGTCAGTCCAGTATTCTTTCCATCGTGGTTATCATTTACTAAAACACATCGCCGCAAATTTGAAGAACTATAATGGAAACAAAATTTTATAACACGCCCAAATGTCAAGCCTTTATCGGAGAAAGACAAACATTATATTTAACGAGATATTTTGTAATATTTTTTTTTCTTTTAACCAAACCAACGTCGAACTAGGCCATTGCCACCGGGTCAAAATTTGGAACGGACGCTTTCACCGATAATGTCATCGTCGCTCTAAATCTTCCAAACCTACGTTCAAAAGGCTCAAAAGCCTAAAATACTCACTTTACTTTAAAAAGCAATTTATTCTTTATCAGGCAGGTTTTGTTTCGGAATGAAGAAATTGAGAAATGTCAATTTAAAGCTCCGTTAAGTTTTTTTTAATAAAAAAAGGCCGGTAGTTTATAAAAAAAAGTGTGGAAAAAAAAGTCTTATTTTTATTTTATAATTGTTACGGGTGTGCACCCTGTTTTCTCACCTGCTCCGCCTCTTACTACCAGGATAGGGATGAGGATGGTAGAATTTAGAAGGAATGCACATGCATTTGCGTAGGGGGTGGAGGGCGCTGGCAAGAGTAAACAACTTACTTGTTTGAAGAGTACAAGGGAAAAGGAAGAAAGTCCAATTTTAACTCTAATCGAACTAGTGCTCCTATCTGTTATGCAATATTGATACCTTTCTAATGCACTTTAGATTATGGTTAAAAGCAGTTTCTGTCATCCTATTTAAATGTTTTTTTTATTTATTTAGCACCGCGTCTTACTACCCGTTCGGGTTATAAGCTTAAGTACTAATTACGCTAATGGGTTAGGAATTGGGAAGGTTGAATATAGAGGAAGTGAGCCCGCATTTGCGTGGAGAGTGGAAAATCATTTAGGAAAAACCACCCCCAGTTCATCCGACCGAGATTTGAACCTCGATCTCCCAGTCCTCGGCAGTCGAGCTCAACACGACTAGCGCGTTAGCTAACTACGCCATTGAGACGGGTTTTTAAATTAATTAAAGAATAACAGTATTTGCTGGGTGTCCTTTTGGTGTTTGAGATCTGTGTGTTGTCCTGAGAAATGTGTGTACCGCGACACTATCGCCTTTTCCCCTTCAATTTTATGGAGAAAATAAAAAGAATGCAATGCACCTGGCAAGATATTTTAACCTTGTACTACTTTCTCGACAACAGAAAACTTGATAAGAATACAATATGGCGAGCGGTGTTTCCAAAATTCCCGCCAGTCGCGTATCCCCCTCGGGACTAGGGCCTACCCAACACGGTCTGTCCTAAGCAGTCCTTCCAGCTCTTCGTAAAAAACAAAAGTAACATATACAGGGCCATCGCGACTCACCATCCCTGATGAAACTAGAATAAGTTGGTTTCCCACTCTCCCTAACCCGCAAATGCTAGTACACCACCACTAAATTCTACCATCATCATTCCTACCATAATAGTGTAAGTACGCGGATGACTGGATGGGTGGTAATCTAAGGAGAAGGTCGGCTATATTATATTAGAAAAAGCCACTGCTACACTGTAATAATAATTTGTTTTTCCGCACACTTCTAGTATGACCCCCCCGCCCCCCAAGCCACGGTTGAAACATTGACAACCCGCTTTACAGGGGAGACCTGCTGGAAGTATTTAATGATACAGCAAGGCGACACTGTAAGGGATTTTTATTGTTGGCGCGAACCATTTTTAGAAATAACCCACCGTACAGTAAAAATAATGGGATGAGGAAGGTAGAATTTAGAGAAAGTGTACCCGTATTTTCTTGGAGAGTAAGTGGAGGCGGGGGGGAAGACGCCTCTTTGAACCTAGCAGGGTTTCAAAACTCAAATCCCTCGTCACTAGGGGAAGAAAAATAAACGGACGAGACGAGACTGACCCCTTTGGCCATGCACTGATCGGTGCCTGGTCACAAGTAACTGTGTGTCTAGTTCCCCGGTTAAACACAGGTGAGAATTAATTACATTAATTTGGAAGTACCCGCCTCGGTGGCGTAATTAGCTAACGCGCCAGTCGTGTTGAGCTAGACCGCCAAGGACGGGGAGATCGAGTTTCGAATCTCGGTCGGGTGAACTGGGGGGTGGTTTTCCCTAAAATGTTTTTTCCACTCTCCCTCCATGAAAATGCGGGTTCACTTCCTCTAAATTCAACCTTCCCAATTCCTAATCCATTAGTGTAATTAGTACTTAAGCGTATAAACCGAACGGGTAGTAAGACGCGGTGCTAAATTTTTTTTTTTTAATTTGGAAGTTTTATAAGTTGTGCGGAGTACGAAAAGAATCACGTCCCAAATAACAAACATCCACCCGCTTCGGTGGCCGGGAGGTCTTAGGCGTCAATCTTGCAACATACTTGACTTGTCATGAGAGGAAGATCGGAGTTCGATTCCCGGTCGGAAGTAATGAAGGTGTTTTTTCCTGAATGGTTTTCCACCCTCCACGCAAATGCGTGCACACGTCCTCTAATTTCAACCTTTCCTCATCCCTAACACACTTTTATATTTGGTACATATGCATATAGCCCAAACGGGTAGTAAGACGCGGTACTAAAAAAAGTACGATAGCGCGTGTGACTAAGCTCTTGGGCTTAGTCCTAAAAAAACTGAAAACTTAAAATGAGGAACAAAAAACCAACAGTTTTTATATACCTTGAACGCAAGAAAGAGGAAAGGAGTTGTGCTATCGAGCATACAACAGAGCAGTAGCAGATCAATGTAAAGAGTGGAGGGAGCCGAGGGGGAAAGGAGCAATGATCGATCATAGCAGTGGTAGCACGGAGGCGGACGCTGAATGGGACGTGAGACTTCGAGTCCCGCCGGCACCCAAGGTCACGTCTTACGTACACAGCTCTTCAGGAATCTGAATAGAACTTAGGAACGAGAAGTTTATATCGGCGCACCGCTCAGACGCTAGCGGTGGAATAGAGGTCTGGAGGTGTAGGATTCGATGTCCGCTATGATCCTCATGGATCTTGCCAACAGGATGGTCACTCTCGTTTAGCTCCTTCTAGATGGAGATGGTCCCTCTTTTGGCTCCTTCTAGATGGAGATGGTCCCTCTTTTAGCTCCTTCTAAATGGAAATGGTCCCTCTTTTAGTTCCTTCTAGATGGAAATGGTCCCTCTTTTAGCTCCTTCTAAATGGAAATGGTCCCTCTTTTAGTTCCTTCTAGATGGAAATGGTCCCTTTTTAGCTCCTTCTAAATTGAAATGGTCCCTCTTTTAGTTCCTTCTAGATAGAGATGGTCCCTCTTTTAGCTCCTTCTAGATGGAAATGGTCCCTCTTTTAGCTCCTTCTAGATGGAAATGGTCCCTCTTTTAGACTTTTAGTTCCTTCTAAATGGAAATGGTCCCTCTTTTAGTTCCTTCTAAATGGAAATGGTCCCTCTTTTAGTTCCTTCTAGATAGAAATGGTCCCTCTTTTAGCTCCTTCTAAATGGAAATGTTCCTTATTTTTAGTCCATTAGTTGAGATGGATATCGTTCTCTTTTATAGCTCCTTAGCCACAAAAACGGGTAGACTTCCTCTAAATAATACCTCCATCCCTTAGCCATCAAAGTAAACATAAAACCAAATGGGTTATAAGACGCATTGAACAAAGGTAATAATAGGCCTACTGCTACATACCTTGGTTCCACTTTGGTGCAGTTTATAAAATCGGGCCATAGTGCAATTAGTCAAGGTGATATAGGGCCATAGTGCAATCAGTCAAGGTGAGATAGGGCCATAGTGCAATCAGTCAAGGTAAGATAGGACCATGGTGCAATCAGTCAAGGTAAGATAACGCCATGGTGTAATCAGTCAAGGTAATATAGGGCCATAGTGCAGTAAGTCAAGGTAAGCTAGGGCCATGGTGCAATCAGTCAAGGTAAGACCCCACCTATGCGTGTAAACGAAGGGTAGGCGAGAGTTCAAATATCGACTGAGTGTAGTATCCGGAAAAGGCGCTCTCCCAGCTTTGTGCCATGTCGTCAAAGACGTTACTCCTGTGATGGCACAATCATTCCGTCGCCCTTAGCAACCAGAGATGGTTGGTTATTCCTACACAACACCCCACGGCCAGTTTTTTTTATAGCCCACCCAGGTTCCTGGAGTGTCCTGTGACGGCTATTTAAGGGATGTTGAGGACTTATAAGGTGATTAGAGGGGAACTTACCGTGATATTCTCACAATTTAGTCCTTAGTCGATTAAATATGGAAACCCCCGCTTCATTAGCTGAACCGGTCTAATGCGTCACTCTAGTATTAGACCGGCCTGTTGATGATAGGGGTTCAAATCCCAGTCGGGTCTAGTGAGTGAAATGGTTTATCAACGTCTTTCCGCAAAAATGCGGATGTATTACCTCTAAAATGATTCTTTCCTCATCCATACCCCATTAGAGTATTGACCTTATACTATGGGTATAGCTTGAACAGATTTTATTTGAGGTATTTAACGTGCACTTTCTGAACCGACTAATTATATCAGCACACGAGAATTTCTATGAGCAAGAGCGAAAGGGCCTACCAATTTTGCCGGGAAAGGTATTTTCACAAAACATCCAAGGTTCCTTTACATTCTACAATCGACATGGGACCGAGGGCTTTATTTACCTTCCGAAGGAAGTTGTGATAAGGATTTTTATCACTCAAGAAAAATCCGTTGACCTCGGCTGGGTTTGAACCCACGAACATCGGGTCCTGAGGTGGACATTTTACCCCAAGACCACCGAGGTCNCGGGTAGTAAGACGCATTGATGAAAAAATAAATATATATGAAACGCGCAAAGGTGCTCGAGTAGTTTAGGCAGGAGTGTCAAACTCGTTTGATCTTAAGGGCCACATTGAAATCGGGGCCAGTTAATATGTATTTTTTGTTATCGCCGCGTCTTACCACTCGTTCGGGTTTTACGCTTATTTACTAATTGTGCTAATGGTTTTAGGGATTAGGAAAGTTATATTAAAGTGTACCCGCCTTTGCGTGGAGGGAGAGTAGAAAGCCATTTTGGAAAAACCGCCCTCAATACACCCGACCAAGATTCGAACCTCGATCTCCCCATCATCAATAGTCTAATGCGAGAGTAGCGCGTTAGATCACGCGGCCACCGAGGCCGGTTCTTATTTTTAAAAAAACAGGGCCGGTTCTTAGCCTATGCGAGTGATGCGTCCGCTGGGAGGCGCCCAAGAGTGAGGGCCCCCAAAACGCTGGCCTTTTTTTTTATCGTTAAAATAAATAAAATGGTTGAAAAAAATACTAGCAAAGTAAAGTGAGCGTAGTTACAACACCACCAACTGTTCGATTAATGACAGTTTTCGAATATTTGAGTTTAGTGGAATGCAGCATGAGTAATTCCTCTTTATAAATATAATTATATACCCTGATTTTGGTTAGAAGAACAGTAGAGAAAAGTCAAACATATTTCTTTGCGGCCAACATTGATAACATTTCTTTATATTATTTGTGTTATTTTATAGGTATTGGTAATATCTATCAAAAGTGACAGCTGCAGATAACATGACTTTATGTATGAATATATTAAAATGGTTTTAGTAGCTTTAGTAACTAACTTCTTCTGTTCTTACTACCAAAATCATACTATACTAACAATCACCCATGCCAGTAATGTCATTATAGATATTAGGACAGTGATGTGATGTGATGTGATGTGATGTGATGTGATGTGATGCTTATTTTTTAGAGTTGTGGAGGGCGGGGATGTGGCTTTGCTAAATAAATGATACCACATTCACTTCACAGTATTTAGATTGTATCGTAACGGATATGTCGACCTATGGAGTACGAATATAATAGAGGACTTTTAATCGACCTAGAGACACGCGTCTTCTCCATTTTAAAGTTTAGAGACGAGTCCGCGATAATTATATTAAATTAAAATAAAATATACAATCGATATACCGACACGCATTGCATGTTTGGAGTTCGTCAAACGAGTGAAGAGTCGTAGGTAATCGTTGTTTACAACGCACCCCGAACAATGATATTGCTTCTAGGAGGTTCTTTTTTTCTTTTTCTTTTTAGCAATATCGCGCCATCTCTTTCTTAGAATGTGTCTGTTTGTCTATAGCGAGAGAGAGAGAGACAGAGAAATGTTGAAATAACTTGAAATAGTACCTTCTAGAAGCAAGAGTAATAATTCCCGATGCTTCAGTCCAGTGGGAGTCGCGATTATCCGGCCCGGTTCTCGGTGTTAAAAAGTTCGTTTTAAAATAAACAAACCTGTACATATCCACTATAAAACATTTACTGAACTCATAATGTAATCCATTTGACGCTCTATTTTCACTTGTCCTTGATTTGTAGCCGATGTTCCATTTCCAAAATAAAATACTGTATAATAAACATTTAAAAAAATTATTTCTCGTTTAATATTTACTGTCTCCCTACAATAATAGTTACAGTATTCCTATTTTACATCGCAATCTTAAAATGGGCAGATTATATTAAAACAAAGTTAAATGTTCTGTGAAAATTAAAAAAAAAAGGCAAACCCATACTTAAAATTATTTACACTAGGATTCCATACTATCCGGCCCGAAATGCCGCCACTTTAGGCCGGATAATCGTGACTATATATATATATATATATTCCATTCCACACATTCACAAGTTGTGATTAATACACGTCTTGTCAGAAGTGAAGGAAGGGTTTGGTGATCAGATAAATCTGTGCCGGGACCGAGGATTGAACCCCGGACCCTCAGCACAGAAGTCTGACACCTTACCCCTAGACCGCCAGGTCAGGTTGGCTATTGATAATATCTATCAAAAGTGACAGCTGCAGATAACATGGCTTGACGTATGAATACGTGAAAGTGATCTAGTAACTCTTCTATCACACAGATAAGGTTCTTCCTATACAAACTGGACTATATTTATGTTTCCTCTCCATACTGCCTGGTTCGCACCCAATCGAGAGCAACGTAAAAAGTTGGGCGACTTGTTTACAAAGTTATGCAGTGAAAAGAAATAGTGGAGACCATTAGCCCTCAACATTTACATGGAAATGGAACGAAATGACAAAAATACCCCTCTTCTACCCCCGGGCCATAGTTCAGCTTGTTAAGGGTAAAGGGGGTATGCACTTGTTTACATTTTATTTATTTTTATTATGAGCACAGGCTAACAGGCACAGCTAACTAAAATATTAGCAGAAGGAAAATACATTGTATGACATTGAACACAGGTTCTCAAACTGTGGGTCACGCACGACCCCACCAGAGGTCCTGAAAAATATTCTTGGGGTCGCAGAATTCATTGAAAAACGTGGATAAATTAAATACTTATTAAATAACTTTTGAAATGATAATATAATATACAACCTTTTATACTATATTTGTTTAGTTGGGTGTTTTTTTTTCTTCAGAAATAAACGTCATCCAGCATGACTACACGAACACAATTAAAATAATCATTCGTACAATTAACTAAGATAAACTAATGTTTTCTGCATGGATGCATTTTTTTGAAAAACAAAATGTTCATCAATTATTTGATCTATGAACGACACAAGAGTATAAGAAAAACGTAACCATTTCTGCTCGGGGGTGCTGGTAAGTTTGTCTTAATAAAAGGGGTCACGTTTGAAAAAAAAAAGTTTGAGAACCTGTGACTTAAAAACTATCTAAATTTACAACAACAACAACAACAAAAGACATGAAAATTTAAAGAAAAATTCGTAATTAAAGCACACAACTACATCAGGCACTCACTTTACCAATGGAAAATAGAAAATATTAATGCGATGAAATACCTTTAAACAACTATACACTTGCATTCTGTTAAATATAGCATTAATTTACTTATATCTGCTTTAGAAGTAATAGCTATCCCCTAATAACGCAACCCTCTCCAGCCTATTTGTAGAGGCTCGCCAGAAATGTGTATTTTCCAAACCAAACAAAAGTTCATTGCCTAGATTATCTTCTGGTTCCAGCAACTGTATTTTGAAAAAAAATTATATTTGAGTATTTGTACATTTATAAAACATCGATTATAAATTTAAAAATGTACTTATTCAACATAAATACCTTAAATGTGATCTAAAATGACCCCAAAAAAAAAGAGACGTAAACCAAGTTAATATTACATGAAAAATCAAAAAAAAATCATAAAAAATAAACCAAAACATGACTTATAGAAAAAAGTTTTCATAACCAGGGGATCATGAACCGAATTTATATGCACATGAACATTGTAGGTGATGTCAAAAAAATAAAACATATTACATGTCATCAAAATCCGGGGCATGGTTATTAGTGTGAATACTGATATTAACTCATCTATGAAAAGTTTTTTCATATCACATGACTTTAGTAAAAAATTTAGAAACATTGTTTTAGTAACTTAACTATCAAAATAATTCCTTCCTATCTAAATTTAATGGTTTTACAGTATCTCTCCACGCAAATGCGGGTACGCTTCCTCTAAATATAACCTTCCTAATCCAAAAAACTATTAACGTAATTAGTACATAAGCGTATAGCCCGAACGGGTAGCAAGACGCAGTGAAAAAAATATATTTTAAGAATTTTTTTAAATGATTTAGAATTTTTTCACAATATTAGTTTTGTTATAATCAAAAATTTGCTTATGTTGTGTGTAATAAATGCTAGAAAACATTAAATTTTTAATAAATGATTTTACACAGAAAAAAATATTTAAAAGAATCCCGTTCTCGTTATGCAATATCCTCCATTATACAGTAGTTTTCGTATGTTTCAAATAAAGAAGTATAAGTTGGCAGTAAACGTGATATTGCGATGCGTAATGAGTGTTTTACACAAGCTCAAGGTCACCAATAGGTTAAAGTAGAAAACAATAAACAGATAACTTCAAAAAACAGATGGAGAATGAAACAAAAGCATAAAAGCTGCTCTGTATTTTTCATGATTACCTATGTAAAATTGTTTTACACACATTTTTATTGTATTCATGTTTTAAACAAAGTTCAGTTCATGTGTCAAATTTAAAAGAAAAATGTTGTTTATTCGATTATTCGTGTTTTTACTTTCTCTCGAAACCTCGGAGATAAAGTATTGTGATCGTCAAAAAAAAATCCGAGCTCAAGATTTTGATAAATGTCAACGTTTCATGATTCCCTGAAACCAAAAAAGTTGTTTCCGGAATGCCATCTGTCTGTACTTCGGGCTAGGGCCGAAATTATTTTACCGATTGGGTTAAAACTTTGTATCTGGAGTTTTCATAACGCACCCCGAGGTTTTTTTGGAATTAGATACCTATCCCTAGATTAAAGGGTAGTTTACTGATGGGCCAAAAGAGAAATAATCAATTTTCTCAAAATTTGCTCTTACGATTTTGATTAAATTTTATATCTAGACACTGTTTATCATTACAAACAAGATGGCAATTCTCATTTTCTCGTGAAAATGACTTTTGAGAGTACTTTATATTGGGGAAATTTTCCAATTTTTACCATTTCTCCGCAACTATTTGAGATATGAAATAACTTATCATTGTAAAGTTTTAGTACAATTAAAAATACAAAATCTTTTATTTGAAATATATTTTTATAAAACCTATAATTTCTTAATTATAAGCTAATATATAAACTTTTTAATTCAGCTCTTTGAAAATGAATTTGATATGCTCTTTGGTGAACAAAGATTTTCTCTTTTCTCAATTTTTCTGTAACAGTGTTCCTAGTTCCTGATGCCATAGAGTAAGTAACAGTGTATATTATTTAATCCATGATCTTTGGTGTAGTGTTTCTGGACAATGAATAAACCTATTATTTATCTTCACAAATCTCACAGTTTTTAATAAATGTCTATTTTAAGATAAAAGCGGGAGAAAGCCTGTGTGGTGCACCGTACAATTTTTTTTAACTATCCGCGCATTATCCCGTATCGATTAAGTGGAAGTTTACTAAAATTCAGTATTTTCCGGGGCCCTTTTCTAAAAAATTTTTTAGCACCACGTCTTACTTACTGTTCGGTTTATACTCTCATGTACTAATTACGCTAATGGTTTTAGGGATTAGGAGGGTTATATTTAGAAGTGTGCCCTCATTGGCGTGGAGGGAGAGTGGAAAACCATTTTGGAAAAAACACCCTCAGTACACCCGATCGATATTCGAACCTCAATATCCCCGTAATCGGCAGTCTAGTCTACTGCGAGAATAGCGCCTTAGACCATGCGGCCACAGAGGCGGTTTATCATTTAATTCAAGAGAGGAACTCGATCCTTCAATTCCTTCTAGTAAAAAATATTATAAAAACAATAGTTAATAGGATTTTTTTTTTTTTTACTCATACATGAAAGGTTAGGTTAAATACGGTTGGGATTTGTGTGTGTGTGCGTTTAAAACATTATAAATATTGTTTTCTTGCTATAATCGTAAATTTGATTAAGTAGTTGTGTGTTTAAAAGTGCTAGAAAACATTTCTTTTTTAAAAAATAATTTTACACAGAAAAAAAAAAGTATAATAATTCCGCTTTCGATGCGAACCATTCCTGTCTGCTTTACTATTTATTATACTACTGTTCCCAATGGAACAACCACGTGTCCACGCGTTTCTACTGTTTCATCGACACACACACTCACAAGCCCATCACGGTGATACACACACGATAGTTCACCCTGAAAGGGGCCCTCACGGTATTTACTCTTGGATTATATATTTACCACACACACACACACAC
>CABFWB010005033.1:32042-50480 GCA_902151455.1 Timema bartmani
CCATACCAATGACATCCCCCGTCCTAAGCAATCCAGGTCATTACGAGCCTGCTATCTTACACTACATGACCACCAATACGTGTCCTTACATGGCGAGTCTAACGTGACACTTCCAACCGGGATTTGAACACGCGTCCCCTTGAAAGCCAATCCGTAGGATTATCGGCGCCGTTACGTAACGTCAGGCACAAGGACTACGAAACGCTGAGGGAGGGGAAGCGGGGGATTGCCAGCGACGCGCCCAGGGAGTACATCTTGTTTAGAAAGTTATTTCTTCCTCCTCCAACTTCTATACGTTTATTTAAGAAACTCCATTCTCCTCCCCCCAACCCCCTCTTCTGCACAACAAAATAGAGTACCTTTATCTTAAAGAGGTCTCGCCCGCCTTTCATCGGTTACCGCGCGCGAAGTTAAGGTCTACTGTTACGACGCTACATTATTTCTAGGTCTGATACCGGGATGGGAAGTAATCGGCTCACAGAACCCGCAAAGAACCTCTCCCTTGTTTTTTATACTCCTGTTGGTGACAAAAAAAATATCTTGGAAAAAGAGAGATAAGGAAGTACAAAAAAGTCAATAACCATCAAGTTACATTCCAAGACTGATTTTTTTTTTCGCTCTGTCAAAAGTGCCGGGTTCTATTCTCGTGTCCAGGTCGTCATTTTTCACCTTTTTTTTAACATCGTATCATACTACCCATTTGGGTTGTAAACTTATGTACTAATTACGCTAATGATTTTAATGATTAGGAAAGTTATATTTAGACAAATTGTAACCGCATTTGTGTGGAAGGGGAGTGGAAAACTATTTTGGAAAAAACTCAGTACAACCAATCGAGATTCAAGCCTAGATCTCCCATCATAAGCAGTCTAGTCTACTGCGAGAATAGCGCGTTAGACCACGCGGCCACCGAAGCGGGTTCCACTGAAATGAATTTTATTCAGCTATCAGGACTGAGCCTGTGGATAACTATAGCAAATAAGTTTGTGAAACACATAAAAAAACGCGCTATTTTCGTGTTGGACTAGACTGCTAAAGACTGGACGATCGCGGTTCGATCCAGGTCGGTTGCAATGAGGGTGGTTTTCCTAAATGGTTTTCCACTCTCCCTCCACGCAAATACGGGTGCACATCTTCTCAACTAAACCTTCATAATTCCGAAACCATTAATGTATTTAGTACTTAGCCGCGTATAACCTAAACGGGTAGTAAGACGCGGTGCTAAAAAAATAATCAAGGAAAAAGAAGTAACATCTTTGCTCACCAAAAGAGTATAAAATCAACTCCACATTTCCTAGACCTAAATTTTTAAAAATGGTTCTGTCAATAGCTCAGAAATTGTTTTTTATAAAAATATATTTCAAATCAAAAAAAATTAAATTGTTAACAGTCTCACAACTATGTAATAATAAGATATTTCTTTTCTTAAAAAGTGTCGGCAATAGGATCAAAATTGGAGATAACCGCACATGTTAATTATCCTTTAAGTCGTTTTACCGGTAAAATGAGACGCACCAGTTTGTTACTAATGTTAAACAGAGCTTAGATACCAATTTGAATCAAAATCGAGAAAATCAATTATAATTTTCTCTTTTAAACCTAAAGTAAACTACCAGTGATTTTAGGGTAAGATGATACAAATACACAGGCAGAGGGCATCATAAAAAACCCTTTTTAGGTTTCAGTGAGTAATGAAAAGTCGATATCCATCAAAAAATTGAATTTATTTTTTTACGATCACAGTACTTTCTCTACTACAGTAGCCCCATGGCTTCTTTGGTGCTGACTGACAGTTCACAGCTGAGAGCTGACGGCTTTGAAAAGCTACCAGACCAAATTATGTATCCCAACGCCGAACCATATGATCTGCAAAAACATGTGTTTAGCAGCTGTCACTTCTGACAGTCAAAATTTATGTATATACCTAAATGTTCACTGTCAGAGTGGTTGCGAGAAAGTACATTTTTTTTTAAATTTCAAACTCAAAATTTGAACATCGGATATTCCTCATCTTGTTCATCCAAGAGACGTGGTGTTCTCTAAGATTTACCAGAAGTCTCAAGTCCTATTTACATCAGGGGGGTAAGTTGGAAGGGTTGGAGGGAAGATGTCACCCCTAGTCTTACACCCCCCTTCCCCTGTCAACTGTGGGCGGGGCGCTGCTTACCAGGGGGTGAACATTGACAAGAACAAACATAAAAAATCAGGGTGAGGAAGGTTGGATTGAAACTTTCAGAAATACTCCCATTTCCCCCCACCAACTAACGACCACCCTCATCCCTAGCTATTGTCCAATTTTCATACGAAGGGTCTTTTAAAAAAATATAAACCTTTTTGTGGTCAACATTTATAACATTTTACTATATTATTATTGTTATTTTATAGGTATTGATATTATCTTTCGAAAGTGACAACTGCAGATAACATGGCTTGACGTATGAATGCAAAATACAATAGACGTTAAAGTTTGAGCTAGAGCAGCCCTGGGAAAATTATGCTATGGCCCACGATCCACGTGGCGGGACCGTCACGTATTTTTATGAGACCCCACAAGATATCCACGAAAAAAAATTTTTTTGTGCTAAAAATACTATAGATTAAAAAAATATAAGCCTACCATTTCTAATTCAACACACCGATGAATATTTATAAGCAGTTTTAAGAATCCAAACTATTCAATTTACACCCGACATTCAGGAAAGTATTAGATATATGAACAAACTTGCATTCATTCATTAAGTTATGTGTGATTGAAGAATATTTTTATATGCTGCCTTCTTTTTCTAGTTTGTCTGGATAATTTTTTCTGTTAAATAAAAAAATTGCATCTACCGCATTTTTTTTATTTCATTTGGTACCCATTTATGTATATACATTATTAGCGTGGCCCAAAGCCAAAAAAAATTTAACCAGGCCTAATCTAAAGGGTAATTGAAATTTCCCTCTGAATCTTTTATGGAATACATTATTCCAACTATTTTTCAATTTGTAACAGGAAGTACAATCGAGTGAAATGGGCCAAGTTTTGAAATTTAAACTTCAGTTTAATCTATCCTGAGGAGGTTAACTCCAGAAAAAAACCGGTGGCGGTGGCCGTGTGGTCTAAGGCGCTACTCTCGCAATCGACTAGACTGCCGATAACTGGGAGATCGAAGTTCGAATCGCGGTCGGGTGTTCTGAGAGTGGTTTTACCAAATTCTTTTTCTACTTTCTCTCCACGCAAATGCGGGTACACTTCCTCTAAATATAGCTTTCCTAATCCCTAAAACCATTAGCGTAATTAATACATAAGTGTATAATCCGAACGAGTAGTAAGAGGCGATGCAAAAAAAACATTATCAAATGAGCTACAGTAGCCCCATGGCTTCTTTGGTGCTGACTGACAGTTCACACCTGATTTCTGACAGTCAACATATAGGTATATACCTAAATTTTAACTGTCAGAAGTGACAGCTGCTAAACACATGTTTTTTTGCAGATCATATGGTTCGGCGTAGGGATACATAATTTGGTCTGGTAGCGTTTCAAAGCCGTCAGCTGTCAGTCAGCACCAAAAAAGCCATGGAGCTACTGTACAATGAGGGCAATAACATCGATTCCAGTTCTCTTCTTTCACTCAGGTATTGACTACAGCGCTTGGTGGTTGAATGGCTTACTAAAGTAGGGTCTGCTGCAGACCAGATATATTTAAAACTTTCAACATTTTATGAACAAAGCCCTTATATTCCCATTCCCTGTTATTTAGTAATTATAACGTTTTTACCAAAAAAAATCCTCATCTTTGTAGTCAGATCCCTAATGACGGAAACTTATCCGGCAATTTGAAAAGTTAGTTTTGCACGTGTATTCATGCGCCAAGCTGGGTAATTATTGACAGATTGAGTCAATTTAATACAAGAAGAATTTCCCATGTGAAAGAATCTAGTATGAAAATCTCATCTACGTGACAACAAGCAGGTCAACATTTACACTCAATTATAAAATAGGTCAAAATCTCATCAAATGTAGATTAACATTTCATCCCTAGTCAAAATCTAGGACAACATTTCATTCCTTAGCAAATATAGGACAATATGTTGCCTTCACGACAAAATATACGTCGATATTTCAATAAATATAGGTTAACATTTCATCCCTTGTCAAAAAGTAGGTCGAAATTTCTTTCTTTGCCAAATACCTGTCAACATGTTGCTTTCATGATCTAATATAGGTCAAAATTTCAACAAATGTAGGTCAACATCGTATCCCTTGGCAAGTGTAGGTCAACATCGTATCCCTTAGCAAGTGTAGGTCAACATCGTATCCCTTGGCAAGTGTAGGTCAACATCGTATCCCTTGGCAAGTGTAGGTCAACATCGTATCCCTTAGCAAGTGTAGGTCAACATCGAACCCCTAGGCCAGTGTAGGTCAACATCGTATCCCTTGGCCAGTGTAGGTCAACATCGTATACCTTGGCCAGTGTAGGTCAACATCGAACCCCTAGGCCAGTGTAGGTCAACATCGTATCCCTTGGCCAGTGTAGGTCAACATCGTATCCCTTGGCCAGTGTAGGTCAACATCGTATACCTTGGAGAGTGTAGGTCAACATTTGCCCCGAATTATCCAATGATTCTGTGAGCGGAGCAGAATATCAATCAGCCGTACACCCGCCAGTTCGAATAAAATTTAATTCAGAAATTCGGAACGTCGGCCAGTAGGAGTTGGCCAAAAGTACGGTGCCTCCAATTTTGTGGACGTGTCGGCCACCTAATAAATAATCGTGCAACTTACCGTGCATATAGGCGGGGTCGTGCTCCCTAGGTGGCGGGGGCGGCGGTGGGTGGTGCTGGGGGCCGTAGCTGGGGGCAGAGAACGCACTGGCGCAGCCGTGCCTCCTGCCCAGGGGAGAGACGGGACCAGTAGGCCCCTGGCCGGGACCCACGACCGGACCTCTCATTGTCGGGGGCGGTGCCACCTGGTGAGTAGGTTGGGGGTGGGGGTGGTGAGGATGGGGGTGGTGATGGTGTTGATGGGCGGGGGGAGGGGGCACAGTGGCCCCAGGGGGTTGCATACTAGACAGAGCCCCCAAAGGAGTGTACGACTTGAGGGGCGGGTCGGGGGCAGCGTGATGGGGGACCGGGGGCTGGGAAAACCAGAACAATATAGTAAGTAACACAATATTGGAAAAGAGGGGGGAGGAATTACTCAAAAAAATAAACTACAGTCTAATTTTGATAGGAAAGAATGTTAATGACAGTTATAAACGTTACCAAAACAATTTTCTTATTTATACGTCAAGTAAAGTGATATGAAGGTGATGTTGACCTGTAAAAACTAGTTTGTCATTTCTAAAAGTTTGACCTCAAGTTCTTTTTCTACAAACTTAGAGCGTTAGTAGTTTTAGAATATATTTTGGTATTGTCTTGAGGCACTGTTAAAATTCTTAATGTTTGACAATAAATAGAATTAAAAACAAAAAAAGGTTAAAATGTTATAATAAAATGTTTATGATTAAAATTGACAATGTTATTTTTTTAATTTTTATGAACTTTTTGAAAAAAATATTTTTTATTTTTCTAATCTTATATGTTTTTAATTTTTTAAACTTTATTAAACATTTTAAATAAAGATTTGATAATTTTCCCCTTTTAAACCATTGACGACAAATTTGTGTTTATGATTTTTAATGTAAATAGTTATATTATTTTAATATATATTTTTTATCTACTCCACTCAATTTTATGATAGCATTTTTGCTTTTTAATTCCATTTATTTTCAAACAGCAAGAATTATTAGAGCGTTAGATTTAGGGAGATAAACCTATATTTTAAGTTTTGGTTCAAAGCCAGATGGGACCTCCACAAACTTGTTCTTTTGGAAAGTTTTTATAAAAACTTGGAGGCACGTTTTAAATTTTAAAATTCACATTTAAATTAATGTTTGATTACTAATTGCAAAAACAAAATTTGTGAGCCATTTCATCATAAGCTATTTAAATAATAAATTATTTAATTAAATATTTTACAAAAAGAAAACTATTGTTTTCTTACAAACTTGTACTATGGAATAATATGTACAAATGCACTAAAAAAAATTGGAGCAAAATAGTGTAACTATTTTGATTTTTTTTTATGGATTTCTAAAAACGTTTAGTCCTAAAACGTCAGATATACCTTCCATAGAAGAAACTGGAAGGGTGTAATAATCTCAGGGAAACTGCTGAGCGATTAGAGATCCTTTATTAGAAAGTCCCAGACTCACTGTACCCTGTAAAAAAGTACTTAATGAAAAGCTGTTTGGACCAAACTCACATGCTCAGGCGGTGCAGTAGCCGAGGTGTGCAGCACAGTCTCCGTTGCGACCGCTGTAGCCTCGGTCTGGGTGTGACTGGTTGAGGAGATCCTATACTGCATGCCCGCGATGCTGCAGTACCCCTCGTGATGGGTTGACCTCGTGGTGCTGTTGACGTACACCCCCGTGATGGTAACGTCCGTGTCCTGGTTGACGATGACAGCCACCTGGTTGTTGCTGACCGGGGTGGTCCTCAGCTCGATGACGCTTCGGCCGCTGTCGCAACACTCCTCGACCTCCACCTCGGAGCTGCTACTGCTGCTGTTATCTTCTATTATCCTCTTGCTGAGGACCCTTTTTCTAGTCTTCTTTCTCCGGGTCACCGGCTCGGCGACAGGGGACGACTCCTTATCTTTAGGCTCGACGGTCTCCTCTTTGGCCGGACGAGCCTGGCGCTTCTCCACGGAGTAGCTCGCCGCCAGGATGGCCGACGCGTTTAGACTAGCCATGCGCTTTCTAACCACCATGTCCTTCAGGTCCATCATCAACTCGCTGCGGTTTCTTCTTTGTCGCACCACCTTCTTTATGTTCTTAGCGTGAGTCTTCTTCTTCTTATTCGCCTCGTTTATCTTCTGGTGTTTCTGCTTGTAGGAGGGCGGGGGCGAAGGTGGTTGCTGCCCTGAAGAGTTACGAGACCCAGACTCCTCGCTAGTGTTGTCGTTATCCTCCGAGGAGGAAGACGACGATGAGGTCGATGAGGTGTTGGTCGGATCCCAGTGCTTCCCCACCCCGCGACGTCCCGGAGAAGTTCTTAAGGTCCTGGTGCAGACAACCGATTCAGCAGAACTGTCATCCTCATCCTCGTATTCATCCTGATCTTCACTTTGAGACGATTTCTTAGCGGGTTTAACTACCTTCTTTGTTATTTTGGCGGCCCTGCAATAGCCTATTAAGGCACCGCGACTCTCATTTTCGTAAAGACAATGCACTTTCGCCAACGCATTCAATGAAGCGACCCGATGTCTCTTGGGTCCGCTCCAGAACCCGAACAACTTCATTCTTCGCGCCCTTTGATCAGTGTCGCTGGTGTTACCGCCGGACTTGCTACTTTCCGACTTTGAGATATTGATAGTTTTCTTGACTTCGACTAACTTCTTGGGAGACTCATCTTTGTCCCGACTAGAAATGCTTCCGCTTTGATCTGAATTTCCTTCTAGAGAGTTTTCATTTATCTCATTCTTCAAACTGATGTTTCTATGTTTGTTTCTATCATATGACTTTCCTTTCTGATTTATCGCCAAAAGCTTTTTCTTTGTTGCTTTCTTTGCCGCGGAAGATGGTGAAGAATGGTTAGTATCCGATTCGTTACATTCCAGCTTGACCTTTATTTTACTCTTCATATCTTTCAGGTTTTCCTCTTCTGACGTGGACAGCACCTTTGGAGATAGAACTTGAGGCGGTTCCTCTAGTTTGAAACTACTGAGGGTCATTACTTGTTTTGCTTCAGGGATTTCGCTTTTGAGTCTCCCACCGACTGCCTCGACCGTGGTGTTGACGGGGCTTGATGGGCTATCTGTGGCGTTGTACTTGTCGACCTTAACCTGTTGTTGTCGCAATCGATCAAGAGTGATCTCGTCAGATGTAGACGAATCGTCATTGTTCCCGCTCGGTGACGTTGGCAGCGCGGCTGTGACTTCTGCCGAAACGTTCTCCCTTTCCGTCTCGACAATCGTGTCGGCCTCTAGATGGGTTTTCTTATTTCTATGGACTTTATGATTGGGATGTATCAGTCCCTTTTTATTCGCAGTTTTTCTTACTTTGACAGAAACCACTTTAACGCGATTTACAAGCTTTTCTTTATCTTTTGTTGAATCTGGTAAGGCTGATTTTGTTTTTTTCTTTACAAGCCCTTTAACCTTTCCTGCCATCAATGGTTCTTCCGTGCATCCTTTGATATTTACATCACGTGTTACCTCAGCCGAGCCCACTACACGGTAATAGGTCTATAGAAGGTCCACTTTGCTCATCGAACTCACCAAGCTTCTTCCTTTCACTTTCGTCTTCACTACATTTCTTTGGATTTTTCTTACTCGTTGCTTTAGCTTTCTTTAGTGATAGTTCTTCTTTGGTTTTGTTCTTGTTGGGCTTTTCTTTATTGTTAGTCCCGATAGCATCACTGCAGAAGTCGAGTGGAGTTTGAACGCTATCCTCGCTAATAACCGAAATCTCCGTTTCTCTTCCGCCATCAATAATTCCAACTTGGGAACGTAAATCTTCCGTGATGATTTGTTTCTTACGGACTGTGATCTTCTTTTTGCTCGCTCCTTTAGAAACTACAACGCGTTTAATGTTCTTAATTTTCTTCGGTAGCAGTTGTACCTTACTTGGAGGTTTTGCTTTGCTTTTCAAAGCTGGTGTTTGAGAATTTTCTTTAGTTTTCTTCAATTTTACAACTTGCATCTTCTTCTTAGATAAATGTGATTCTAGTTTGTAAGTGAGCTTTTTCTGAGGCTGAGTTTGTTGCTGTGAAGTGCTTTGCTCTTCTGTTTTTAGTTCTGAAACACTTATCAAAGATGAACGCCCTTGTTCAGAATTATTGTCAGTATTTTTTTTTATTGCATTCTGTTTTCTCACGGCTATTATCTTTCTTACTGGTTTCTTCTGTTGTGTTGCTTTCACTTTGATTTGTGATGCAGTTTTATGCCCTGAAATTTTTTTAGTTAAAGTTTTTACTGAAGGGGTTTTACTAGTCTTTTTCGCACATTGAGTAGAGGCAGATTTCTTCGCGGCAGAAGTTTTTTTCACCACAATAACCGTTCTTTTTAACGCCAGCGGATTCTTGACACTATTTTTCCGTTTTTGGACACTGGTTGGGGTGGCGACATGATGTTTGGTTGCTGCTGCTCGGGTGTGAGAAGCCTCAGATTTTTTCTGGACTTTTCTTTTTTTCGCTACAGGTAAAGAGGCGGCGTTACTGGACGCCCTTTTAACTGCTTTGGCTGACGTCGGCGGAGGGTGACTTTTAGATTTTTGCGTCGGCGTACGCATTCTATGTCTATTTCACACAGATGTGTCAAAAAAGGAGCTGGTACTCACAAGCTGTCCGAGTCCAACGCCATTTTTGACCGGCAGTTCATTACAAGAAGTAAATAATGTCCTTTCCTATGTTCATGTGGGCTAAGTTACAGCGTGCATTGTTTAAGCCTCAATAAATAATGCCAATGAAACATATGTAATCAAGTGGTTGTTTATTACTAAGATAACACATTTTTTAAGGGTGAGCTAATCTGTCCTAATTTTTAAAATTCGCTTAATCAAACAAGTAGTATTAGTAAAATACCTTACTTTTAGACTCACATACATATATTTTCTAGCAAAAGTATTTGTAAATATTCCCCCTTAAGCATAAAAAGTCACAATACACACCAAAAAAATTACCTAAAATGTATTTTTTAAAAGCAATACTGTTTTAGAAAGCGTTATATAAGTACATCATCCAACCCAAAATTATCAGATGCAAGCGAAATAATTCGTATAAATCAATAAATTACTAATTCAATTACTGAAAAACTATTGTTTTAAAAATATGAAGCTTTGCGTGCGTTTACAGATTACTTGCAATCCCAATCTAAGCAATCTTAATTTAAGTTTTTGTTCAAACATCAAAATAAATATCTCATCATTTTGTAAATTAATTGACAGTCATACAGTTTCCTTGCGAGTATATCGTTAATTGACCTTTGACCTCCATGATGCACAATTTTTGAATAGGTAAAGACGGCACACGATTCACACTTTCGTTACTTTTTTTTTATGAATGATATTTTTTTTCGACCGTTGTGTCTAATGGAGCATTGCGGTTTGATGTGGGTAAATATGCTCCTCCACAGAAGATTTCCAACAAGGCAAGTCTAGGGGTGCTCTCTGACGGACTTCAGAGGAACGTCACCTGAAACAAGTCGAGTAATCTCAAGTGATTAAGATGTTAACCAAGAAAATAACTTTAGTAGGATTTTGGTAGGAAGGAATCTTACTATACCAAGGGATGTTATTATTGCTGACCGCTAGGGGCATGCGAAGCTTCTAAATGTCGAAGCCCAAATCTCCTTCGCAGCCGCCTACAATAACCTAAAATTTTGAAAGAAGAAAACTTTGATACATGAGAAAATATTTGAGATGTATCATTAAATATGACATATTATAACATATAATCATTTTTGGAAAAGTTACCAAACAGCATTTTAACGCCAACTAGGAAGTACCGGTTAAGGTGGCCGCATGGTCTAAGGAGTCACTCCCGCAATTGACTAGACTACCGATGACGAGAATATTGGGGTTCGATTCCGGTCGGGGTGTACTGAGGGTGGTTTTCCAAAACGATTTCCTACCCTCCCTCCACGTAAATTCAGGTACACCTCCTCTAAATTCAACCTTCCTAATCCCTAACACATGAGAATAATTAGTTCATAAGCGAATAACCCGAATGGGTATATTGGGGTTCGATTCCGGTCGGGGTGTACTGAGGGTGGTTTTCCAAAACGAGTTCCCGCTCTCCCTCTACGTAAATTCAGGTACACCTCCTCTAAATTCAATCTTCCTCATCCCTAACACATGAGAATAATTAGTTAATAAGCGAATAACCCGAATGGGTAGTAAGGCCGGATGGTAAAAACAAACAAAAAATACTAGTGATTAAAGGATATAAGGTTTTTTTAGCACTACGTATTACTTGCCAACCGTTCGAGTTATTCGCCTAAGTACTAATTACACTAATGGGTTAGAGATTATGAAGGTTTAATTGAGAGGAAGTGCATCAGCATTTGCGTGGAAGGAGATTGGAAAACCATTTAGAAAAAACCTCTCACAGTAAACTCGACCGTGATTCGAATCCTGATTTCCCTGTCATGAGCAGGCCAGTATAACACGAGTGTGACGCCTTAGACCATTCGGCCAGCGAAGCAGGTATAGATAAAATAAGAGGGTGGGTTTTTTTTTACAACAAAACCTTCTTTACATGAATACACCCAATTGATAGTTCAAAAATTCAGAGCAGTATTGTGGGACAGCAAAAAACCTTATCTTGCTTGGTCTTCGGATCTTTTTCTGCATGTTTCAAGCTTCGCTTCAACTTCGCACTAAAAAGTCAGCTTCGCACTCTGCTACGTACTCGCAATAAAATACGTATTAATGTTTCTTCCTACAAGAATCCTACTATATATATATATATATATAATAGGATTTCAGCAAAAAAAGTTTTAGAAACTACAAACTTTTTATGCCGTAATCAATGATAGCATTTTACTATACTATCGATGCTTAGAAGCCAAAGTGTTTGAAACTAATCGTGAACGCTAAGAACTATAAATTACGGTCGAATATGCCACCATGAATTAATTTAAAAAAACTAGCCAAGCTACAGTTTCTGGATTTTAAAAAAGCGGGGGGAGGTCACGAGTTCGAGAACCCCGCAAACTCTCTTACCACCCCTTTACCCCGATAATCGGGTCAAGGACGGGCCGTGCTCATGTCCGGGTGGGGGTTAGAAGGGTGGATGTCCCAAACAATCGATGTTTGGAGCTGGCCCCAGTTCACACCCGCCTGCGCTAAGAGACGTCTCTCAAGGCCTTTTATCGAACAGATCGGAGGGAAGATATCTTGGTGTCAGGGAGGTAGATTACAAATCCCGGACTGAAGTACAGAGAGCCTTTGTGTTGCTTTTTTATCCTGAATTGTTTTTCAGTATTCCTCCACGCTAACACGAATAAACGTCTTTTAAATTGATATATTAATTCATATTATTTAGGAAAAAAGAGGTATATAATTTAGACTTTAGATCAAGAGCAGCTGAATTAGCGTAGAAATAGAATGGAGGGAACAACACAGTATTATTATTATTAGCACCGCGTCTTACAACCCGTTCGGGTTATACGCACTTACGCTAATGTGTCATGTGGTACAGTTTAACGTGGGATCCGAACCACGGTGGGGGCCTGGCATTCCTCACATTCACAAGTTGTGATTAATACACGTCTTGTCAGAGGTGAAGAAAGAGTTTGGCAATCAGATATATNGTCTTGTCAGAGGTGAAGAAAGAGTTTGGCAATCAGATATATCTGTGCTGGGACCGAGGATTGAACCCCGGGTCCCCAGCACAGAAGTCTGACACCTTACCTCTAGACCACCAGGTCACCTTAACACAGTATTAAGGTGGGGATGTAGGGAATGCAAATTAAGGCCAGTGTTTTTGTAGTTTTTATATCAAAACATTTTTCTGATCAAAATAAATCAAATATTTCTCCAGTAGAAAGATAAAGTTTAATTTTCTTCGCCTGGTGATATCAACAGTTGTTGAATATCTGTCGAGAGTGCCCTGGAATTTGGTGACAACTTTTTCTCTTCATTTAAAAAAGTGTCTTATCTAATGCCGCTATACTCATGACCGACATTCAACAACTGTTGATATGACCAAGTGAGGAAAAATTACACTCAACATTGCTACTGGAGCAATATTTTATTTATTTTAGACACAAAAAAAAAGTTTTGCTATAGAAATTGCAAAAACACCTACCTTTTCTCGCGTTCCCTACAGTCCCACCTTGAGTCGAGATTCGAACGACGCTACCCACTGAGCCACGGTGCGGACTCTGAACTACTTGTTGTCCGTAGACCAGGAGGCTGGTTGACTCCCGTGACTAGAATATAAATACGTCCCTAAATCCCATTTATATTGCCTACTTTCTTCAGATACACCTTCCTTCCCATTACACGAGATACAATATATTGCGGTCATGACGCCTCAGATTGTGTGGCCATAGGTGAGCGTAAATCAAATCGTCTACTCGCATCAGTATAATAGTGGTCATCATTATTAATTCACGAGAATGTTACTTTTACAGCTCGCGCCACGAAAGTATCCAAAAGCACGATATATTCCTTGCTAAAGAAAGTTAAGTTATTCTTTTTAAATTCTGCGTCTCAGTACCCGATCGCGTTTAGCAATACATTAAGTTAATAGAGTAGGGATGAAGAAAATAAGAGTTTTAGAAGAAATGTACCCACATTTGAGAGGAGGGAGTGAGAAACGATTTAGGAAAAAGCACCCCCAGTACACCCGACCGATATTCGAACCCAGATCTTCCCACCACTGACCAAATCCGGTCTAACACTAGAATGACGTGTTAGCTCAGCGACCTTTTTTGATATAGCGGGCTATATGGGATTTAAAAAAAAATGTTGGTGAACTGGTTTAGTAAATATTGAGCAAAACATTTCAACTTTATCATATAGGCCTAGTATTTAGGTTTTTTAAAACACAGTAAAGTTGTGTGTTTGCTAAATCCGGTGTACACGAATTGCAGAACAACTCATCTGAGATCACACGAACTGCGGGGCAAAAATTAAATTCATAATGACTTTGTTAAAAATGGAACATCGAGGTTAGGCTAGGTTAGGGGTTAAGAGTTGAATGGGATTACAGGTTGTTCCGCAATTCGTGTGAACCGGCTGAGAAGTATACCTTATAACGCAATTCGAGTGCGCCCGCCATATAAAATCAGTCAGCGGGCCATAGGTTGCCGACCGTTACGTCAGACCCTGATACCACCGAAGCGGGGTGTATAAATGTACACAGAGCAAGATGCAGAATGTACCGACAAAAAAAGGTTCAACAGTTGGATTCCAAAAACAAGTTTGCGACCGACTTGATGCAAATCTCGTTCGAATAAAACTTTTTTATTGTCCCTTCTACTCAGAGATCGACTGAAAATTAAACAAATAAGCCCTTCAACTAGTTAACTTTAATAGGAATTCGATGAATTGACGCCAAAAAGTGTGTAAAACACATCTAGTGGGGTTTCCGGGTATAGTTAAATTTTAATACGAGGACAGCTATAAACGTTACAAGATCTACTTTCACGTATTCATACGCCAAGCTATGTGATGTTCAGTTATCAGCTTTGATAGACGTTAGCAATACCTTAAGAAACAGTAATAATCAAGTAATTATTTTTATCAGTGTTCGCCGAAAAGTTAAAAAAATAAGTTTGTATTTTCTAAGAAGTCCCTTTCTATGAAAATTGCACTTTTTTTTAAGGCATGCAAATGTCTTTCTATTCATGAAAACGAATGAATTGGAGGTAAAATTTAGTAGTTAATTTACACTGGGTTATCTATAGTTTTATTTTGGTAGGAAGAACAGTATAGTTAGTTACTAAAGTTACTAAAACCATTTTTATATATTCAAACATCAAGTAATGTTATCTTCCCCTGTCAATTTGATAGATTTTATCAATATCTATAAAATAACACTAATAATATAGTTATTGACGTTGGCCGCAAAGAAATGTGTTTGAATTTTCACAACGGTTCTTCCAACCAGAATCAGGGTATATACTCTTCTACTTTATATTTCGGACGCCAAAAATATTCTACAACGTTTTGAAATCTCCCTGGTTTTCCCCCCTACATTTCCTTGTCACCACCGAATCTTCCTACTTTTCCAGGTTTTAGGGGGCACATCAACTCTGTAAAACCTCTCAACGGGAAAGAGTAGACGAAGAGGGAGGAAAGAGTAGGCAAAGAGGGGGAAATACTAATTTATAGTTGAAAGACGTAGTTCTATTTTTATTGCTAGCATTTGTTTATCTAAACACAAGCTTACGTTTTATGTTTGCCAATACAATAAAGGAGAAAATTGTGTTTAGAAAAATGTATTTACGAGGATAATAATCAGTTAATATTGAAACCCACTTCGGTGGCCACATGGTCTAAGGCACTACTCTCGCAGTAGACTAGACTGCCGATGACGAGGAGGTCGAGGTTCGAATCTCGTTCGGTTGTAATGAGGGTGTATTTTTTTTCAAAATTCCTTTCCATTCTCCCTCCCCGAAAATGCGGGTACACCTACAAATTTAAACTTCCTCGTCCCTAATACTACTAGCGTAATCAGTATAATTATAAGCGTATAAACCGAACGGGTACTACGCCGTACTTAAAAAAAGAAGTTCAAATCAAAAATGTATTGTGAAAAAATTTCAAATTAACTATTTCCAGGAAACAATGTTAATCCTACTATACTAAATGATATCAGTGTACCACTAACAAACTATAGCCTGATTTGGGTTGGAAGAGCCATTTAGTAAATTCAGACATATTTCTTTACACTCAACATTGATAACATTTCACTATATTATTAGTGTTATTTTAAAAGTATTCATAAGACCCATCAAAAGTTAAAGCTGGAGATCCCCTGACTTGATGTATGAATACATAGATTTTTTGTTTCTTTTTTAGCATCGCGTCTTATTACCCGTTCGGTTTATACGCTTATAGTTTTAAGGATTAAGAAGTTAATATCTGTAGAAAGAGTACCCGCATTTGCGTGGAGGGAGAGTGGAAAACCATTTGGGAGAAATACCCCTCAATACACTCAATAGAGATTCGAACTTCGATCTCCCATTCATCGGCAGTCTGATCTAATGCGAGATAGCGTTAGACCACGCAGCCATCGAAGCAGGTTGTATTTTTATATATGTTGTTTTAGTAACTACCTGACACTGTTCTTCCTACCAAAATCAAGGTATGGATTAACTATAAAAGAGGCGCAGTATCCAGTTCCCTGACAAAAGAGGAACCCCCAAATTTCATTAGCTAAATGTTTTGGTTCCTATTTTAAGTGTTTCTTTTTTAAGCCCTTCTCTTATTAACTATGTCATGTTAAAAGCCCAAAAAAAATATTAAACATATTTCGAGTCAATATCTTCAACGTTCAAACATATATATATTAGTATTAATATGTCCTAAATATTTATCTTATTTTTTTTAACATTCATTCTTTTTTAAAAAGCATATTTTCAAAAAACTTGTATTTGTTTATTTTGGTTTCATCTCTGTGTTGAGGGTTTTCATGCGTGTTAAAATGATAGACTCTTCTCACCCTATTATCCCCCTCCCATTCCTTCTCCAGGCAATATAGGGGTGGTAACCCCCTTCGTTTCAAACGTCAAAATACACACACACACGCGCGCGCGCGCGTTATTTGTGTGCGCATTAACTCCGGACGATAGAGCAAAATGCGAGCAAGCCACATACAATATTAATACGTCATCAATTGAAACATCTCTTAAATAGACATCACATCAATGAGCCCCCATTTAGGTAAAATAACAACTTTATATTTTTAATTAAGTGAATAATATAGACGAAGCACAAAACTGTCTAAGGCGTCACCCTCGTGTTAAACTGGCCTTCTGATGACAGGGAGATCGGGGTTAGAATCCCGGTCGGGTCTATTGAGGGTGGTTTTATCCTTAAATGTTTTCCCACTCTCCTTCCACGCAAATGTGGGTAGACTATCTTTAAAATGGTTCCTTCCTCATCCCTACCCCCATTAGAGTCATTATCATAAACGCGTATAGCATGAACGGGTAGTAAGACGCGGTGACGAAAAAATATATACAAAGTATTATTGTGGAATGGAAGAACACCCGAGAAAAGGTGTGTCTGTAGTTTTCGTGGCAAACCATTTTTTATCAAAATAAATCAAATATTGCACCAGTAGAAACATAAAGAGTTTAATTTTCTTCAAGTGTCGTTATCAACAGTTGTTGAATATCTGTCATGAGCATAGCGGCATTAAATGAGAAACTTTTTAAACGAAGAGAAAAAGTTGTCATTAAATTCCAAGATCCCCCTTGATAGATAATCAACAACTGTTGATTTAACCGTGTGAATAAAATTAAACTAAACGTTAATGCTGGAGCAATATTTTATTCGTTTTGATCAAAAATTGTCGGCTATAAAAACTGAAAAAAACACATCAACTCGCAACCCTTACACTTCCATAAGCTTTAACAATAAAATAAAGTAGTACATATCGCGTTCATCTTACCTGATCTAATTAGTTGTTAACCGGAAAAGGGAGGGGTGATATGAAAAGTTTAGTCGATTATTTTAATTAATACGATTAACACTAAGAACATTAAAGGTTGAAGATGAGGGAGGTAGTTTCAAAGGGAGTGCTCTCGCAAATGGGTGATGTGAGGATAAGAAAATCACTTGTGTGAAACCATCTTTGGTAACCAGCAGGAATTTTATTTTTGTGCCCCGCGTCTTAACTGGCCTTCCAGTGTATCCGCACATTTACACACATGGACCAGTGATAGGGAAGATATAGTTAAGAGAAAATGTACCTACATTTGTATGGAAGGAGCGTGGGAATATATTAAGGCAAAAATCTAATGACTGCGGTCAGAGCACTTCCGTGGTCAGCCCTGACGCGAAGAAAGATCTCATGACTGCGGGAAGCGCGCCGTATACTGTTTATCATCATCTTGGGCTACTTGTGTAATGTGTGGGCCTTTCTCTTATTACTCCTCTACAATACCTCGTTCGGCCGCTCCTCAGACACGTTTACACCGCACAACGTCTACGTTTACACGGCACAAAGTCAGAGTTTACACATCAAGCCTGCACGCAAGGCTAGTCCATAGTCCGGACTGATTTACTAACCGTTTGGCTTATACCAATGTACTAATTACTCTAATTAGTTAAGCGATGAGGAAGGTTGAATTTAGAGGAAGTCTACCCGCATTTACGTGGAAAGAGCTAGAGAGAGAAATAAATTAGGAAAAAAACCCCTTAGTACATCCGACCAGAACTCTAACCCTGATCTCGCCACCATCGGCAGTCTAGTCCAACACGAGAGTAACGCCTTAGACCATTCAGCCACCGAAGCGGGTGTGAACAAAGTTGTTTGTTGATCATTTTGCAAACAATGGTACATAATTGCAGATTCGAATTATGTGGCTTAGAACTAAAATTTCAAAGTAATTAGATTATCAAGACGTATATATATTTTTTTAAATTATATTAATACTACTAATATATTTTAAGACTAGAAATATTACTATTATTGTGAGACTTTTTTTTAATTAAAATTACAAATTTGTTCCTCAAACTTGCGGGTTTTTTCTTTCTATCTTAAATGTCCTCGTTTTAATTTCTAGCGTTTCATCGTATTGTAGGCCTATTTTTTTTTAAATCGAATTCGAAATTTTGATGTATTTCGACGTTTCATGGCATCCTAAGCTAAAAAAAAATTTTTTTTCTTCTATTTTTGAGACGAACGGAAACCATTTTAGCGATCGGGCTAAAAACTTGGTATCTGG
>CABFWB010005034.1:0-15531 GCA_902151455.1 Timema bartmani
AAATACACTCCTTTAACAGGTATTTGGAGTGGTCATTTCCCAGATATTTTTTGAAACTTTGATTCCTTTAAAAGCCATTTGAAGTGATCCTCCTTAAATTAATTTTGGAAAATTTGATGTCTTTATGAACAATGTTAAGTGGTCAAACCACCGGAAATTTTTTTAAATGTGGGTTCCCCTATAAGCTATAATTTAGAGTGTATCTTATCTGGGTTTGTTTAAAAATTAGATGCCCTTGATGGATGCCCTTAAAAGCTATCTGGAGCTTGATACAAAGCCATATTTGCTTCATACCCAAACATGTCAGAGCTATAGGGTGCTAAATTTATTTCAAGGGGACATATTTTACCAAGGAGTGACAAATTCTCCTATATTAATCCGGGTTCAGAGAGTTTGTTGTACTTCAAGAAGTTAGGAATCAAAAACCTAAAGAGGAAGATATTGTAAGACCCCGAGGTATTAGCTAATAAGTTCTCCCATAAAACATTTAGCCACATACTCGTGTTGTTACAGCTCTCTCAGTGTTCCGGGAATGTAAATTTGAGCTATCTTTCGTCAAAGCTACACCCGCCAACTGGCGACGCTGAACTTCTCCAATTACTATCGGGAAGTTGGGCAACTTCATCAACTCCGGGAGATCCCTAGCGAACACAGAATAAACTTAATTAAAATTAGTTATTCCTTGTTATCATATTATCATTGGATAAACACACACCTTCCGTAAGAATGTGGGAGTGAGACAGAGATGAATAATATTGAATCAGGTGACGGAGACGAAATAAGGAGAGGTGAAAATAAACTTTTAATCCTCAAATTAATTCAACTTGAGCTATAAAATATCCCTCGTGAAGGACCAACTGTCTTGGCCGATATTGCATGATTTAACTTTACGGTATTTGACTATAGCTACCGTCCTTTTTTTTGCCAGAGTCTGCAAATCTCCTGTAAATTGCACGTTCTGCACATGCGCGAGTATTAGCCTAGAAACAATAATATATGTGCATTCAAACAAACATCTGTGTTGATATATATATAATAACATAGTTATTGGCACGGAAATATCACATTAATTATAAGAGTAAATATTTTTTTGTAAGTGGTATTTTTAATAAATTTCTACAAATTACAACTTTGGGTTAATTTAGAATGCTGAATTGAAAATTCTATGTGATGCCAATATGTTTTTATCCTCTCTATATAATTACTATTATCGCAATGAATCAACAACATTTTTAATCCGTTTTAGTAAATACTAGAATTTCCAACCACAAAGCCAACAAAATAGATTAGATCAAATAAAAATCTCGTTGCAAAGGCAGTTCAAATAACGGTCGTAAACAAGAATATTAGTGAGAAACATAGCTTACTAATTTTGAATGAAGATTACATTTTTGTTGGGTATAAGAAGCTACTTTTATCTTCAATTTTCTAAGAACAAAAAACGAAGCTTTAACATTTAATTTGACTCTGTTTCTATCAGCCACACCACTTCCAAAACCTTATTTCGATCATGTATTATTAAATAGTGTGTTACTCTGTCAGTAAGTTTGATAAATTTAGGTTATTAATTCATAATCAAGGTCCGGACTACGATGACATGTAAATAATCACAAAATTACATGACATGACCTCAAAGTTATCAAAACTAGCTTCAAATTTACAAATAAATAACCTAGAAATATGAACAAAAACTCGTTGTGAATGTACGCGACTAAATCAAACATGCACTTTACAAATAGAAACTAAAATATAAATGTGACGCCTTTAACAACTAAACTCTCTCATCCTGCTGAAAATAATATTGATTTACAAATATCTGCTTCAGAACTAATAGATATCCCCTCCCAACGCAGCCCTCTCCAGTTTAGTTGTAATGTCTAGTCTGGAATATGTATTTTACAGCCAGATAAGCAAAGAGAGTACAAAGTTCATTGCCTACATTATCTTCTTATTCCGACAACTAGGTGGGGACAAACTTTTTTTAATATTCATACATCTATAAAATATCGATATTATTTATAAATATAATTACTCAACATAAATGCCCAAAAATTACTCAAAAATTCCTAAAAATGACTAAAAATTAAATAAACAAAAAAAAATATTTTAAAATCTTTGATTATTAAAAGTGACCTGTACAAAACCTTTCAATAACCAGGGGATCCTAAACAGAATTTATGTGTACAGTGTATATGAGCATTGTCTGTCATGTATAAAAAAAATGACATGCTATCAAAATTAGGGCCTTCATCATAAGGTTTCTCTCAGTGTAGTTTTTTTTTAAATTATTTAGCACTGCGTCTTACTACCCGTTCGGGTTATACGCTTAAATACTAATTACGCTAATGGATTAGGAATTGGGAAGGTTGAATAGAGGACTGCGTGTTACTACCCGTTCGGGTATACGCTTAAATACTAATTACGCTAATGGATTAGGAATTGGGAAGGTTGAATAAAGGACGTGAACCCGCATTTGCGTGGAAGGAGAGTGGAAAACCATTTAGTAAAAACCACCCCCAGTTCACCCGACTGAGATTCGAACCTCAATCTCCCCGTCCTCGACAGTCGGGCTCAACACGACTAGCGCATTAGCCAACTACGCCACCGAGGCGGGTCTCAGTGTAGGTCATCAACTTAAATGTGAAACGTGTAAACTTCTTTTATTTTGTGAATCTTCTAACTCAGCGAGCGGTTATTTAAAAATAAGAGATAAGGTAGTTTAAAGTGGCTAACAGATTTTATTCTAATCATTACATTAAACACTTTCAAGCTCTTTCAGTGTTTGATATTTGACAAATATGAAAAAGATTTTACTATAGCATAGAATCAAATAAATCTAATACTAAACTTAGCCAAAAAACAATGCAACATAAACATTTTAAATGATAATTTTAGCGATTGTGAGTGTGAAGTTTCTGTTGATTCTATTATTAAAAAGTCTATTCGAGTTCTTTCAAATATTTTTACAAACAATTATTCCAAACCAAAGAATTAATCAATTGCTGGTTCCTCACAGAAAATAAAGCTTCAAACCTATGCATCTTCTTAAAACATTCCTAAACAAGGAGCTAGGAATGCTGTATCAAGGTAAGAACTTAAAAAATATTGATTATAAACTTTGCGTATTTAAGAATCAATATATATTTGAGTTTTTAGTTTTAATTATGCCATAGAATTTGAGCTTTTAGAATGTAAGCGGTAATATTCCTAGAGCGCGTCCAGCGACTAGACAGCGCTTCCCTGTGACGTCACGGAATCAGTATCCAGGCCTGTAGTATCACGGAGGCCCCGCCTCAACTCGGACTTGGGTTCCTCGCTGACCGCTGACCGTGTATACATAGAGGTCGCCGCCAGAGTCTAAAATCCCCCATTTCTAGAATACTGGGTTAGAATAAAATGAACCTAGACTCTTCTAAACGTTTACGTTCCTTTCAATTAAGCTTCCCCTATGCTCCCTCTAAAACCTTAAACCTGCAAAATAAGGAGAGAGAAAGAGAGAGAAAGAGAGAGAGAGGAGAGAGGAGAGAAGGCAAACAAATGACAAGCACGCTGGACCCACAGTCAGACATTAATCTCTTTACAATATTCTGCAAAATTAGTTTGAAATTGCTCTTAATCCACGCCTTTAAGCATATCCTACGCTAACTTTAATTAATGTCGACTTGTTTAAGGTTAGATTAGTTAGTCTAGTTTATTATTATAACAATGCTAAATTGAGCTTGACCAGTGGCGTTTATTCAATGGAAGCAAGGGAAGCAATGCTTCCCTAAAATTACAAAGGGAATAAAGTAAATAAGACGAAAATAACGTTTAAACAAATAATTATAATTAGAAACATCTCCAGCAAGTATACTGAGTTGAGGTGGCAGCTCTTCTTTCTTAGAGCAAGCAGTTCTTTATCAGACTGACCGGACAGCCAGCTAGTCTCAATCACTATTTATTCCGTCAATTGTTTTTTTCCGGGTCTGTCCGGCCCTCATCGGGAAAAGGGTAGCAGCGTTTCCCTAGGCGACTATTAGCGCATGAGCTTACTTTGGTGTATAATCGTACGTTCAATACTGTTAAAATCTTTTTGTTTTAGGTTGTTTTTAGCTAAATGTATTATTTCAAAATATAATTATCATGGTCACTCTATTACAAAATAATGTATTTATCAGCAATTTACAGAAAGCTTAGTTTGATTTTACAGAATATTGACGCTTGTTTGATCCCTCCAAGGAAAGCGGTTTGTTTCTTTGCGTAGATTAGTAGAATGTCGAGTGCGTCAACAAGTGCGCCAGTAGAAATGTATAATCGTACGTTCAATACTGTTAAAATCTTTTTGTTTTAGGTTGTTTTTAGCTAATTGTATTATTTCAAAATATAATTATCATGGTCACTCTATTACAAAATAATGTATTTATCAGCAATTTACAGTAAGTTTAGTTTGATTTTACAGAATATTGACGCTTGTTTGATCCCTCCAAGGGAAGCGGTTTGTTTCTTTGCGTAGATTAGTAGAATGTCGAGTGCATCAACAAGTGCGCCAGTGGAAGAGAGCTTCTGCATCAAAACTCCTAAGTAATGTTTTGAAGCATAGCTTTTAGTCCCGGTTTTTTGACCCATTCCATCTTCAGACAACCTATATAAAAAAACTTTGACGTTTCAATAATCAATTTCATGAAAGTATATAGTAATTATCGGTGTGTTGGGTTGGCGGAAAATTATATAAGTGACCTTACTATTTACTAATGATAATAGCGTGTAGAATAAATCTGTATTCAAAGCTATTAAAAGGCAGGCCAAAGGTCATACTCATTTGTAGGCCACAACCCAAGAGAAAACTTCGGCAATCGTAAATTTACCATTATTATTATTATTATTATTATTATTATTTTAGTTAGAATTACTATTTTTATTTAAATATAAATATATTTAAATACAAAAACATGTATACCTTGGTTACACATGATGGTCATATAAAGTATGGACACTCTAATCCACGCCAAGAATCATCGGATGGTCTTCAGTTAACCATTTGTTTGACTGACCTTTTGTTTCTTTTTAGTTCTTACTTCTATTTTTTTTACATATTTTTATGTTTTTATATATTAAAAATACGTATAAGCACGTATATTTGCCTATATTTGTGTATTTGGCTGTGTCCATACTTTATGGCCACCATGTGTTTCAAATGGACAATTGGAGCACCTTTTAGAAAAAATACAATTTTTTTTTTAGGTTAACGTTGATGACACTTTATTAAAGCTATTAGTATTACTTTATATTATATTGAATATCTATAAAAAATGACAGCTGCAGGTCACATGACTTAAAGTATGCAAAGGAGTCGAACATTAATTTTTTCAAGGGGGCTCCACTACAAAATGTACTATAGACCCTACCTTTTACCAATTAAATATTTTATATGTATTGTATATACAACGTGTATCTAAAACATTGCATCAAACTTTGGCAGGTTATTTCTTGGGTGAAAATAGAATAATTCACATCAACAACCTAGGGTGCATCTTGAATAATAAGGGTGGTATACACCCCTAAAGATAGAATTAAAAATGACTGTTGTGTGAAATATTATGAAAACTGCTTAGGGTATTACAACGAATATTTGTATACTACTTATTGAAACCTTGATCGTTAATAAATTAAATGTGCTGTTACCGTTACCCACCCCCATTATGTAAAAAAGGGGGGGTTGTAAGACTTTTTTCTGCAATAAAATATGTAAGAGTAAGTATTGCCAATTTTGACTTAAGATTACAAAACATGGAGTAAAAATTAACAAAAAAGGTGTCTTGGAGAAACTGTCTAGCTTTCCCCGTTTCCGAGATAATCACACAAGTTTGAGCTCAGAGACAAATGTATCTAACACAGCTATACTGGCTCCCTACCTGGCAGGAACTAACACTTGTCTTTGAAATCACACATGCTTGATTATCTCGGAAACGGGGAAAGCTAGACAGTTTCTCCAAGACACCTTTTTTTAAAAATTTTACTCCATGTTTTGTAATCTTAAGTCAAAATCGGTAATACTTACTCTGACATATTTTATTGCAGAAAAAAGTGTTACAACCCCCTCTTTTTTACATGATGGGGGTGGGTAACGGTAACATCACATTTAGTTTATTAATGATTAAGGTTTCAATAAGTAGTATACAAATATTTGTTGTAATACTCTAAGCAGCTTTCATAATATTTCACACAACAGTAGTTTTTAGCTCTATATTTAAGGGTGTATACCGCCCTTATTAATCAATATGGACCCTAGATTGCTGATGTGAATTATTCTATTTTCACCCAAGGAATAGCCTGCCAAAGTTTGATGCAATGTTTTAGATACACGTTGTATAAACCCCCTCAAATTCAAGAAGGGTTTCAAACGCTCTCGATCTCCCTTTAGTGCCCTTGGACGTATGAATACGTTAAGTATATTTAATGTATTAAAAAGTTTCTAATATTAATGTTTTTGAGTAGTTCAAATCATTAACTTGTTTTTAGCCGCGTTTTACTACCGGTTTGGACTATATGCTTGTATATAAATTACCAGGATCTGGAGTTTGATGAATTAACAATCATTAAAATTTACCTATTAAATGACCTGAAAATTCTAAAAAAAGACTTCAAATCTTAAAAAAAGACCTAAGAATATGAATAAATTATACAAAATGCAAACGACTAAATCAAACACGTGCTTTACAAAATTAATGTAAACCAAAATATACAATGGCAATGAAAAGCCTTTAAGTTGGCATAGAAGTGGACGTGAGAAGATCCAGTGTTTTTTGCAGTTTTTATGGCAAAACTTTGTTTTTGCTAAAATTAATAAAATAATGCTTTTGATCAAACATAGTTTTTTGCTTTTTCTACATCCCCTTCCATCCCACCTTAGCAAATAAAATCTTGTGTTCCGTTAAATGTAATATTTATTTAAACATATCTGCTTCAGAAATAATCGCTGCCCCCTCCAAACGCAACTATCTCCAGCCTAGTTTCAGTCTCTCATCAAGAATATGAATTTTACAACCAAACAAGCAAAGAGGATACAAAATTAATTGTCTACATTCCCATCTCATTTTGATAACCTGTGTGTTGAAAAAATGTATGGATTTATAAAACATCGCTAGTGTTTAAAATATACTTATTAAACATGTTTGGCTTAAAATGACTCAAATATGCCTTAAAGTGATTCTATAATTCATAGAAATGTTTAAAAATTAATCTAAAAGGACGCAAACCAAGAAAATATTACCTAAATTTTCAAAATGACAAAAAAAGACCAAAAAATGACTTATGAAATTTCTATTTTTTAGAGACGGGACGCTCGAATCCTTCGAATCCTATGGTATTAGAGAAATTCGAGATTCAAGAAACTTGCAACAAAATCTCGAATCCAAATATAAAGGACTTAGATTAAACACAAAATGGAATTTTTCAGGAATTAAATAGATTCGTATAGTTAGAAAAATAAATGACACAGAACCCTGCACGGACATTCTCGATCTATTGTTTAAAAATGGAGATATTTACTCAAAACTTGCAATATATGTTAAACTAGATAATATACACTATCAAACCTAAGCATAAATTGCACCATACTTATGTAAAACATTTTTTGAGTCCCGGTTTTAAATTTATTAGGTGTTGCACATCTTCAGGTCATCGGATTGTTATTAAATTCCTCATTTATAAATTTTGACCAAAATAAATAAATTAAATATTGACTATTGAGTCTAAAATGGAGATAGATTGTTGTTGTACAAACATTTCTCCTAAGAGGTTTAAGGAAAAATAACATACATTTTTGAGAGACTTACTTATATTTAATTACTCTATGGCAATGGAGAATTATTGCGTTAAAACTTAAGTAGTATCTCTTTACAACTAAAGCTCACAAAATTGTATTAATATATTTGCCAATATCTCAGAAACTGTTGGTTTTATAAAAATATATGTCAAATAAAAGTTTTTTATTTCTAATAGTCCTACAATTTTGCAATGATAAGTTGTTTAGTTTCTCAAATAGTTGTGGAGATACGGAAATTAACGCTTCTGTAAAGTACCCTAAAAATCATTTTCATAGGAAAATGAAAATAGCCAGTTTATTTATAATCTTAATCAACGCCTAGATACGAATTTTAATCTAAATCGTTAGAGCCGATTTTGAGAAAATCGATTTTATTCTCTTTTCGCCCTTTATTAAACTACTCTTAATTTTAAGTTTAAACAGACACACAGACAGACGGCATTGTAAATACAATTTTTAAGGGTTCGTGGGGTCATGAGACGTTGACATCCATCAACATTTTAGGTTAGATTTTTTTACGGTTGCAATACTTTAAATTTAGTTTTCGAAAAATTAAAAGATAAATATATTTGCGTATGGATTTAAAGTTATTGGTTTTATAAAAATATGTTTCGAATAAAATATTTGTATTATAAATAGATCTACATATTTGCAATGATCAATAATTTAATATCTTAAATAGTTTCGGAGATATGATAAAAAAATTATAATTTACTCATCTCACTGGAGCCCTTAAAGTCATTTTTCCGAAATATTGAGGGTAGCCATTTTGTTTATAATATTTAAAAGTGTTTATAAATGAAATATAATCAAAATCGTTAGAGCCAATTTTGAGAAAACTGACTTTTTCTCTTTTAGCCCTTCAGTAAGCTACCCTTAATTTTAGGGTTAGATATCTAATTCCAAAATCCCCTCGGGGAAACCCTATGAAAACCCAAGATGCCAAGTTTTAGCCCAATCAGTAAAATAGTTTAGGCTCTAGTCGGAGGTACAGACAGACAGACGGAAATTCAAAAATCACTTTTTCGGATTCAGGGAGTCATGAAACGACAAGATTCATCAAAATCTCGAGTTCGATTTTTTTGACGATCACAATACTTTCTCTACCTGTAAAATAGCGAGAAAGTAAAAAGGACAATTTAGCTTCATCTATGTAGAAAATAAAAGAACAAAATCACAGTTTGTAATAAATTCGTTTACAGGCAAATAATTTATCTTTTAATATCTTGTGTATTGTTCTTGAAACGTAATAGAAAAGACAAATAAACAGAATAGGAATGTTCATTTGTGCCAAATCTTCTAAAAAAAGTTTTATTTGCTATGCTAATGATCTATACAAAAATCTTCAATCTCTACAATTAGTATATGAACCCGCCACTAGGCTGCTCAGACAGAATTAACGGGTCCGTTTATTTAACTTTAGATGAATCTTGACTGACCGCAGAATTAAAATAAGTAAATAGCTAAATAAAAATTATCTATCTCTTCTGTATTTAGATGGGCCATAACTTATTGTGCCATTGTATGCCAATTAATTTCACTTGCAAGTAAGGTATTAATTGATTATACATCGCTAAAATTATTATTTCTTAATAGGCTAACTAAATGAATATGAAATGAAAACACTACTGTAAATATGAAGTTTATTTTATAGTTGACATTAGGTTCTGGTAATAAAACGTAATACATTTTGTTAACAAGTTATTATTCTATTTATTTCAATTTGTTTGCTTTTTTTAAATATACCTTACTTTTCAATTTTTTGACATATTAAAAATTAACTTTTGAAGATTCTAGGATTCGAATTTGTATTAGAGATTCGAAAGGATTTTTTTTATTTGGATTCGAGAAATATAAGATTTGACCCATCTTTAATATTTTTACAACCAGGTGATCATAAACAGAATTTATTTACTTATGAACATTTTATGTAATTAACCAATTAAAATATGACTCGTTATCAAATCCGGGTTCAGTTAGTTACGATAATGTGTTAAGGATAAAGAAGCTATAATTTATAGGGAATTTAACCAATTTTGCATGGAGCGAGAGTGGGAGACCATCTAGGAATAACCACTCTCAGTACACCCGGCCGAGATTCTAACATCGACCTCCCAATCACCGACAAACCTAATCAAATGAGCTTGACACGTAGACTTCGTGCCCACCGGTGTGGGTAAACCATTGATCTCTATAGTATAACTGGATGGACATACACATGCACATTCCAAGGACAAAAGCGTGACGCTCAAGTGTATCGTTTGCTACACTGAGGGGGGGAAAGATTTAACGGTTTCTTTAAATGTTCTTATGCGAAAACATGTCTCTGATGAATAAAAGTGTTATTGTTTGAAAATAGTGAAGTATTATACCATACTTTCCTGAATAAACATTTACATTAAAGGATATATAATCCAGTTTTACAGGTAATTCTGTACAAATACGAATAAAACCTTAGATATTTCAATTTTTATGTAGTAATCATCAATGTTGTTTACAGTCTGCCACGACAACACTTATATTTAAAGTTGGTTATTAGCGTGTATATTGGTTTCAGAAACCATATTTTATTGAAAGTTCGATAAATATAATGAACAAGGTATCTTAAAAATTGATTACATTTGTTTGAATGACAAACTTTGAATAGTTGCCATGCATTCAAACTATCACTTAGGTTATAGGCTTGTGGAAAGTATTATCATATCTTTCAGAAACCATATTATGTTGAAATTTCGATAACTATAATGAAACAAGTTAGCTAAAAACTGTATTACATTTGTTTGAATGACACACTTTGTGTAGAAGTCTTACGTTCAAATGATAATTTAGGTTATTGGCTTGTAGGAAGTACAGTATCTACTAAACCCTGATTTTAGTAATAATTCCAATCTGTAAGGCTTTATTTCGTACCAGAATACTATCATATATATAATATTTTGGTAGGATGAACGGCAATTTAGAACAGAAGTAGAAATTTCCTTCTGGAAGGTCTTTTATCCTAACTAGACACAAATATAGGGCAGGATTCTGGTACGAGATAAAGCCTTAAAAGTAAGCTTCCTTCAAAAATCATCGTACATATTAGGCTACCCAACTTATTTAAAGAAAAAACTAACCAGTTTTGAACTTTTATATTCTCTTCAAAGCTTTAACTAACATACTTATTTAATTTAATCACTCTCACATTGATGTATCTCATATATTCAATCAAATTAATGAACGATGTCAAAATGCCACATTCCCTTGTATGGGTGAAAGAGAGAAAGAGATACCCGAAAGTTTACTTCTCTCTTACCCAATTGTATGCAGACGACAGCTCGAAAATTTCAGCCACAGATGTCCATCCAGTTATAGTATAGATATCAATGGGGTAAACTACTTGGCTATGCTTCGTAACAAATTATCTGTTGTTTTATAATGTTGTGTTTTCAAGCAGTGGGCTTCTTGCACCTGGTGCTTCCTATTCACAACTAACTTACAACCTCTTGAAGACAGAAATTACAAAAACTCCAGAAGAGCTGGGACGTTATCTGCCACAGTAGTTTCAACTTAAGCAGCGAAAGGAATGTGTTTATCTCTGACCTATCCCAGTAGCTGATTGGACAGGGAGGCTGACAATGGGATCCTAGCTGTCTAAAATAATATAAATCTATTCATCATCCTCATCAACTGTTTCCACCCTGTGGGCGGGTGAGTTCAGTAAAATGCCTCAATCTTCCACAATTATTCCACTATTCTTCCACCTTTAATACCTTCCATTCATCTCCTCTCACTTGAACATTTTCTGTTATCTGATTCTCTCATTTCTTTCTTGGTCTCCCTTGTGGTCTTTTTCATAAATACTTCATTTCTAACATTTTCTTTATCATCCTTTCTTTTTCCATCCTCATTACATGCCCATACCATCTCAATCTTTCTTCCTCTACTATCTCATGTACTCATGTACTCCCGGAAAACTTAATCCCTAATCCTGTTTATCCTCGTGACAGCTAACATGCTCTTCACTAATTTCATTAAATATATTAAGTAGTTTCATCCTTGTAACCCTCTGATTGAATTCATAGCGCCAAGTTTGGATCCAAATAAGGTGTACTCTTATAAGGGATAAAATAATCTGGAGTGCGTGGGATTTTATTGGGGAACGTATTCTTTATTTTAGTACGTTTCTGTGGCAAAGGAAATGTACCCTCATTTGTGTGGAAGGAGGGTGGTAGTTACCCTCTAGAATTTGAACCCAGTAAACCAAACTAGATGAGACTGACCTTCTAGTCCACGTACCCTTAAATGCAGGTGATATATTCGTATTTATTTACGCTCACGCCCCCTCCGGTGGCCACATGGTCTAAGACGTCACTCTCTCAATAGTCTGGACTATACACGACGAGGAGATCGGGGTACGAATCCAAATCGGATATACTGAGGGTAGTTTTTCCTAAATAGTTTTCAACTGTTCTTCCACGTGAGTGTGGGTGCACCTCCTCTAAATTACAACTTCACATCCATAACACATTAGCGTAAATTAGTGTATATGCCTATAGCACCAACAGATAGTAATATGCGGTGACAAATGAAGAAAAATTACGCTCATGAATTAGTGATGAGGACGATATAATTTAGAGGAAATATACCAGCATTCGCGTGAACGTAGAGTGGGTAACTATTTAGTAAAATCTACTCTCAGTACATCCTACTACGATTCTAACTAAAGCTTACCTGTCACCGGAAAACCAGACCATATACGAGTTTGATGTTTATTCCGTGGGGCTACAGATATGGGTTGTCTACTATAATTACAATTAATGTTGCTTCTGATATGTTCATGTAAAATACTCTGATGTTTTTATGTTTCAGAACTGGGCCGAGAGTCATTCGTCTCGTTTATCACTCGGGGATCTGTGTGACAAGAAAAATAAAGTAACAAAGAAAGACTCTCTCCTCTGTACGAAGCAGGCGTCTAGTGAAAGTGAGTGTAGCGTCTCCCCGGCGCCGGTTTGCCACTTTTAGGCCGGGGAAAGTCTACGATAGCTCACAAAGAACGTTAATCCCCACCATAATATGGAGCTTACAATAGAAAATAGAGATGCCACCAAAACCAAATTTGGTGATACTTTCCCCTAGAAGCCAGCAAACGCGTCAACAGCTATGATTTCAAAATAAAGATAACATCTATTTACATTTAAGTGGAAGCAATAACCGTATGAGGAAAAGTGTCTTATAACTTGTGTCTGCTGGGGGTTCTTTAATAAGCCACGTGTGAAGCGTATGTTTAAGTTTATTAAGGCTTGAAATTTCTATATGATTATTTAACTAGCACTAATATTTATTAAATTAGCAACAACCAACAAGCCACTTGTATTATAACACTGAATAGTTTCTCCAAAACAACATACCAACTCCACACACAACCTTTCACTACACTCAGCACTGTACTAACTAGTAATACGGTGCTGTTCAAATTTTGTAAATGGTTTAAAAATGTTTATAGTTACAAAATAGTGCTTTGTGTTAGTAGGTGTGTTGAAAGAGAGGATGGGGGAAAATCCAGGTACTCAGCTTTCATAAGCTGCCGACTTCATTTCTGACAATAATTGTCCTTAAGATCTTAGAATTGATAGAAAAAATGTTTGCCTACTTTTATCGGACCTCCAAACCTGGACTCATATCAAGAAACGTCCTTTTTTTCCCAAATACATATTTGAATTTAGAAAAAAAAAATATTTTAATTTTGGAAGAGGTAAGGTCTACAATTTGCATCTAGAAGGTGAATTTTAAAATAATAATTAACCGGTATATGGTTGAAGGCGTTTACATTAAACTGTAGTAAAAGTAAAAAGCTATACCGTGTTAAATGTTTTGTATGTATACCTTGAACCCCCTTTAGGGTGGGTGGTCCAACAAATTCCAGGGGGTCCAGACCCCCAGGACCTCCACGCTTTCTGCGCCCTTGAGTACTAGAATTATAGATCTAGAGTCTAGTCATGCTGTAATCAATATAATAAATAAATAACTCCAGGGCTGGCTCATGGTAATAGCAGGTTAAAACATCTCAACATACGTAAGGATTATATAACGGTAATAGCAGATTAAAACATCCCAACATACTTCAGGGATATATAACGGTAATAGCAGGTTAAAACATCTCAACATACTTAAGGATTATCTAACGGTAATAGTAGATTAAAACATCCCAACATACTTCAGGAATATATAACGGTAATAGCAGGTTAAAACATCTCAACATACTTCAGGAATATATAACGGTAATATCAGATTAAAACATCTCAACATACTTTAGGAATATATAACGGTAATAGCAGGTTAAAACATCTCGACATACTTCAGGAATATATAACGGTAATAGCAGGTTAAAACATCTCAACATACTTCAGGAATATATAACGGTAATAGTGGATTAAAACATCTCAAAACTCTTAAGGAATATATAGTGGTAATAGCAGGTTAAAACAAGTCATTATACTTCAGGGCTATTTCACGGTAAATCATCTATTCAGCTAATGAAGCCAAATAGTAGGCCTATCAGTGAGCTGGAAGGCCAAATAGGCTGTGGGAACTGAAGATTGTAACGGAATGGAAAGGATCCATTAAATGTAGGGGTCGAACCGTAATTGCTCGGTAATAGGGAACGTGCTTAGACGTCTAATAGCGCGGATACTCCCCCACTCTCTTCATCCAGCTTCGTTGCAAGCTCCACGAAGCATGCCAAGCTGTGAAAGACACAATGGACGTCTGAGACTATGTGAGCAGCCTAGCATTTCAATGGAGATGACAAGTTTTAAGATATGTGAATACAAATTTCACAGTGTTTCATTGGAAACTGTTTATTGTTGTATTGAGTGTTCCAATCAAGACTTCTTTTACTAATATAACTTTTCATAAAGTTGATCCAAAGACTATTTTTTCAGAATTTTAGTGAGTGAATGAAAGCTATTATACAAAAAATCCTGAGAAAGCAGATTTGAGCATAATCCCTTGTTAAACGTGTTTTTGTACTGAACTACCATAACATTTTTTGAGTAGCTTTTACATATTTTTAAAACCGTTACAAAATGTATAAAGAATTTATACCTTTAAATATTACGCCTATCAAGTGAACTTTCAGGTAATTTGCTACCTAGAATCCAAGTACATTAGGTCTCAGCATTGCAACAATAATGAACGATACTACACAATCGTACAAACTTTCACATATTGTGTACTATAAAAGGAAATGTTCAAAAAGAGGTTTTCAGTAAATATCCCCAAGTAAGTGTTCCTCATAAAAACAAACACATCACCTTGTTAATCACAACAAGCGCGCTTTATTTATACTTTTAAAAACTTATTTATTTTACTAGCCTAAAATTATTTGTAATTTGTAAAAAATAAAAATTTACTCTTACTTATAATGAAAAACATTTCTTAGATACACATTTTTAACTCAATCTTCAAATTCAATTTCGAAAAATTTCAAATTTTTTATCATTTTTCGTAAGTAAATGACGCTTAAATTAATTTATTTTAGAAAAATAAAGAAAGATACATTACGTTAGAACTAAAAAAAATCAAATTTTACAAAATCATTCACATGATTTCTTTTAAACACGAGGATGTATTAAAAATAATTTATAATTTAAAAAACCTTACAGATACCCATTTTGAACCAAATATCTAGAGCAATTTTTTAAATATTCAAATTAAAAAAAAACCCTCAGACGAGTTACCTCTCC
>CABFWB010005034.1:15612-38181 GCA_902151455.1 Timema bartmani
CCCCCCCCCCAAAAGTAAAAGTTTTATTTGCCGTGTTAAACATTCTAAGATATACATATTAAATACATTCATTAGAACCATCTTATAAAAATTTAGATTTCATATAATTAACTCATCCGTAAAATACCCTTTATTTGAGTGCTATGGTCTAAATAGAAAAAGGTCATGAGGTATTGCCCTATAAAATCGTGACATTAAGTTTGAAAAAAATCCATCAAACCATTCTGTGCCGGTTTCCAGGGAGAGACAGTCAGACACATATTAGAACAGACAGAATTTTAAACTCCACATTTTTATGTTCGGACGCACATAAAACATCCTAAACTCTAAGGTTTCATCATAATCTCTAGGTCTGAAATTTGCATGGTTATTATTCTGTATCTTGATATAAGAAAGTAAAAATAAAATTTTTATTTTTCAAAAATCAGTCATCAATAGAGGAGAAGGAAATATTATGGAACCCCATTTTCAATATAATGAATTGTAAATAAGGTATCATAACTAAGCCCATATTTTTTGGGCTAAAAGTACTGGTAGCTATTAAACTAAATGTTCCTAATTGGATATTTCGCTAGCATAACTATAAGTATGGTTTTTGAAGGCTTTTGTATAAAAAGTCAAAAAGTAGTTTTTGGGAAGCCGGGTGGTAATATGGAACCCCACTTCATGTTTAAAAAAATGGTTTAATGTATCCAAAAACAAATAGAAAATTACAAAAATAGTTAATTAACTACAAAATCATTTACTACAATGTATTTTATCGAAAAAATTATTTAATAATAATAAAAAGAAAATAGAAATGTACAAAGAAGAAGCTAACTATTTACAAAAATCACAAATGTAATGCTCCTTTTCAACATCAGAGCAATATGTGTGTGCACACATAGCGCACATTAGGCATTGCACCCACACCTTCTTATGAGCATCATCTGCAAACAACCCATCACAAAACATACAAGATGTGTCAGCTTTAGAAGGGGGTGTCTCATCGTCAGGTAAGTTCAAAGGAGAGTCAACAGATGAGGGGATGTTAATCGAGTCATCATCACTTGAACCGCTGCTGATGCGTTTTCGCTTTCCCTTGGGTGTTTTTGTCTATTGTTGGCCTTTTGACACAGGAAGCTGAAGGCTGGTATTTTTGCACAGAGGTCGATGTTGCTCCTCTTCCACGTCCCCTGCCACGACTCGAACTTTTTCCCTTGTTTGGTGGTTTTGTGTCTGTAGGTTTTGCCATAGACGCCTCTAAATTTATCTAGTAGAGAGAGCCTGTAATCAAGTTAGAAGAGCTCGGTTTCCTGCCTCTGCTTGATCTTTTCTTTTTTGGCTGAGGAATTGGCACAATATCCCTTGGAGAAACAGATGATGCCCCTCCTGAACTTCCAGGACTTGAACTGGTGGTTAGGGTTGTTGGTGTAAGGCTTGGAGTACTTTGACGTTGTGGCGTGACAGAGTTTGAGGATTACCCTGGTGTTTGCAGCATCATGATTTCAGTTGGTGCATTCTCAATAGCAGAATTATCTGCAGCAATGAAATCAGCATATGTAAAAACGTGTCTATTAAATGAGCAGATGCCAGTGGCTCTGAAGCCATTCACGGAATATGAACCATTGGTGCACTGTAGATAAGCAGTTCCTAAAAGTCCTGCGATGTCGTAAGGCATGAGACGTTTTTCTTCATAAATCTTGTGTTGACGTATTACCTCGCTGTAGTAAGTCTTGAGTGGTCTCATGAATGTTTTGTCTAGCGGTTGTAATTTGTGTGTTGTGTGAGGCGTTAAATAAATTATTGCAACGTGGTTTTTCCTTGCTAATTCAATTACATCCATATTACTGGTGTGGAAATAATGCCCATCCATAATGAGCAAAACGGGCGATGCTGTGATAGGTTTCGTCTTAACTAGAAAAGGTTCGAACCATTGTGTGAACAAATTAGCCTGAGCCCATCTTGAGGGATGGGCTCTACCAATGGCTCCTGGTGGAGCACCTCTCATCAATAGGTCGGACACAATTTTCCGAGGAAAAATGATAATTTGAGGCAGGAAAGATCCCCCAGCACCCATAGCACTAATCACTGTTACCAGTGATCCACGTTCTGCCGCAGTCAAAACACCAATTTGTCCCTTCCTTTTCAACCCAATAGCTTGTAGCACTTTGGACTGCACGACACGGAGCCACATTTCGTCAAAATTCCAGATTATTTCCGCCTCGTATCTGTGCTTCTCGTACTCTGACTCTAGGAGGTCAAAAAATAGCAGAACCATCTCTTTGGTGAAGCCTTCTGCGTGGGTGTATGACGTTCCTGTGGGTCTGTTGTTTATGGCAGCTCAAAAAATGATCTAGCTAAGACCTTCCTGCGACCCCCTCTTTAAACTGGTTTGGAATGTTGTTACGCACAGCTAGCTGGAAAGACATTCTCCTCAAATCCAGTCTTGTGATTCCATAAAATATGGCCTCCATCAACAATATATATTCCAGGAAGAATTGGCTTTCTACCTAGTGTCTTTTTCACAAATTGCTCTGGACGAATGTCTGATTGCAAAGAGAGAGTTCGCAAAGTAGTTTTTGGCACCTCATAAAATTTTGCAGCTTTCTTCAGCCCCATTTTATTGTCCCTTACCATAATCACTGCCTCATCCATTTTTTCCTGGCTCCATGTTTGTCTCTTGGGCTTTTACTTTGGCTTGTTCAGCTGGGCTCTAGGCATCTGAAAATTTAAAAAAAATCATTTGACAAAATCAGTTTGAAAGAACACTTTTATCTATCCAGAACAATATTATTTAACCAAAATAACTTAGAATTTAGCTATATCTACTTATCTATAGTGCTAGGTATCTATTTCTAAATTTTAGTTTTCTTTCTTTTTTATTTTCATTCATCTACCACATACTTTTACAAACATTATTCTATGGTTTGAATTTGTGGGTAATATGGAACCCCAGAGGAGTCGGGTTGCATATTAAAAGCACCAATGAGGTCCGTATTTCACGCATCGCCTACTTTGATTAGCTTAATTTCTGTCGACACCAAACTTTAAAAACTTGAACATCAGACAGATTTGCATGTACCCCTAGGCCTCTAGAACGGGACAAATGCACCAGTGAAGCTACCACTGCATGATTTATATTTTAGAAATAATTAAATTCACTTACCATTCAAAAATTTTGGAATTGGGAAAAACACAAACGTCCTGTTTCACTGAGCGCAACTGCATAAGTGAAGTGGGAGGCGTCACCCCCTTGCTAATGCAGTTCAGCCACAATCCGCTAGAGTTCGCCTCTATTATCAGTCTGAAATAGATGGATTCCATAATACCTGTTGGTTCCATAATACCACCTTCTCCTCTAAACTAGCCTTGAACAAATGTTTACCAAAAAATAAACTATACATTGCAATGTGTCATATTAAACACTCCCAACATACTCGTTTAGAACAAAATCGTTAGAAGATTTTTTTTTAATATTTCATGCTTTTGAAAAATATTTATACATTATGCTACCCACAAACGAATTTTCATCTCAAAACAAGTATACAGTGTTATTTGTCCTGTCAAACCCTCACAAAATACACATTTGGAACCAAACTGTTTGGGCCATTTTTAATATATTTCCATTTAAAAAAAAAATCAGGATTCAGTAAACTACCCATAAACGAGCTTTTACAGCAAAAACAAGTACAACAGTAGTGTGATATTTGTCACACCACGCAATCCCTAGATATAAACTAGAACAAAATTGTTAGAACCATTTTAGAAATATTTCAAATTTTCAGAAAACTCTTTTTAGTAAACTACCCTTCATGCAAATTTTGACCAAAAATCAATAATATAGTGATATTTGTCATATCAAATTAATTCGAGATATGCATTTTAAACCAAAACTTTAGATCCATTTTCGAAAAATTTGGAATTCAAAAAAATTACTTATCAATAAATCACTTTTAACTGGTTGGCTAGGGTCAAAATCACTAGGACATCACTAAAAGGCTCTATAAACTCTAAATATCCAGTTTGAACAAAATTTAACTAGCTGTTTTGGATCCGTGGCGAGGAACAGACAGATAGACATATATGCATAGAGAGAGAAAACTTTTTAGGTTCGGGCTTACATAAAGCGTTTAGATTCACTACAATCTCGAGATCGAGATACTTTCTTTTGATACGAGAAAGAAAAAGTATGATCCAAGTTGATATTAGCTCACTAAAAAGTGTAATTCTTTTAACTAATAATTAATATATTAAGCTAAAGACCGAATAAAAATCATACTACTACAAATAAGTAAACAATACATTATAAATTTACTAAATTCTCTTCATTTTTCATTGTAGAAGAAATACTGCTCTCTGTAATTTTCTGAAAGTTAAAGCATGAAATCAAACATAGTTTTGTACCATCAGACTCTCAATGGATTTTAATTTTTGGTAAACAGTTGTAAATTGGCGTACATCACTGGTAGACCTAAACAAAAATTGTATGAGGAGTTTAAAAAAACGCCTGTTTATAGTGATATTTAGGATGTATTCACATTTTCAAGACTGTGTGCCCACTGTGCACCGGTCGTGTCGTGTCGTTAGCATATGAAGCATGGTAGTAGCACGATAAACGCAAAGTCCTCTTAGTGAGAATCAAACTACGGTCTTGCAAGGTAACGCATATGGGAATGACCTGTTCTAGATGGTTTACATTGCAACATGGTAGATGCAAAGTCCTGTGTGTGTGAATCCTAATTTAAAGACTCTTAAAGGGCCGAGATTTCCTTGAAACGTCAATATGAAGCTAACTTTCTCATTTCCCCCTTCATTCTTTGCTAGATATTAAGATAATAAGTGATTATGAAGATAATATTTTGTTAATATTCTAAGCTATTTATAAAACAGCTAGAGTATTTGATGAAAAATTAAAGTTGAAAAAATATTCACATGTCAACAATCAAAGATTCAACCGAGGCTCCTTCGTGTTTGCAACCAGTTTCAATCGAAGTAAATTCGTGTTTACTACCAAAGTTTTTACCAAGATATATTCGTGTTTGCAAGTAAAGTCACAACAAAGATTCCTTCGCTACGCCATTTTAGTTCACCCCACAGAGATGTCCATCATGACCCCCCTCTACAAGGGCAAAGTTTGGTCACGCGCAGTCTAATTTTTTCTGTACTGCGTCTTACTACTTGTTAAGGCTATACTCATATATACTAATTACGCTGATGAGTTAGGAATGAGTAGGCTTGCATTTAGAGAAAGAGTACCCGTATTTGCATGGAGGGAGATTGGGAACAAATAAGGAAAATCACCCTCGGTGCGCACGACCGGGATTCGAACTATAATATCCCTGTCATAGGCAGTCTAGTCTATTGTGAGAGTGATGCCTTAGACCATGCGCCCACCGAAGAAGGTTCGCAGTGTAAGTAAAGCAACACACACACACACACACACAATGATTACGTCTTCTCATTTGAATTAAATTTGGTTAAATAAGTAATAACATTCTAATTTTAAAAACAGTTTTATAAGAAATGAATAGGCCCCTGCCCTCCCTTAATTTTACTTTCTCTCGACAGCTCGGAGGGAAAGTATTGTAATCGTAAAAAAAAAAAAATTGAACTCGAAAATTTGATAAATGGCCCCTGAAACAAAAAAAGTTGTTTTCGCAATGCCGTCTCTCTGTACCTCGGGTTAGAACCGAAACTATTTTACCGATTGGGCTGTAAAACTTAGTATCTAGGGATTTCATAAGGTCCCCCCGAGGGGTTATTGGAATTAGATATATACCTTAAATTTAAGGGTAGTTTGTTTACTGCAGCCAAAAAGAGAAAAAATAGGGTTTATCGAAGTTCGCTCCAATGATTTTAGTTACATTTTATATCTATACACTGTTTATCATTATAAACAAGATGTTAATTCTCAATTTCTCATGAAGATGACTTTGAGGGTACTTCACAGAGGGAAATTTTTCCAATTTTCATCATTTCTCCACAACTATTTGAGATACGAAATAGCCTACCATTGAAAATTTGTAATACTATTAAGGATACAAATCTTTTAATTGGAATATTCTTATAAAATCAATAATTTATATCTATAAACAAAAGTATATTTTTTTAATTCAGGTATTTGAAAATTAATTTAGTTCTTATGTTCTTTGATGGACAGAAATGTTTCCCTTTTTTATATTTTTCTGTAACAGTGTTCCTATTTCCTAATGCCATAGAGGGAGTAAGTAATTTTATCTATTATTTTGTTTCACAAATCTTACGAGTTTTTAGTAAATTTTTATTTTAAGATAAAAGCGGGAGAAAGTCTGGACAGTGCGTCATACACTTTTTTTATTTTAAAATAATTGATTTTAAATTTTTTTCATTTTTTTCAATAAGAAATGGTTTCAATGGTCTCAGTTCCACTGTTTCTAAAGTATAATACAGAAAACTACACAAAAATACGACGTCTGGTTGAAACCGTATTACTTACCTAAGCTAAGTACTATCCGTGGGTTGAGATGGGCTCTTAATTGTAAGCCTTCTTTCTAAAAGGATTGCACTAACATTCTACTCTCTTTTGTACCAAACTAAATAAGGCTGGTCCCAGATAAATAACTTTACTAACCCTCATCTTGATGGTGAGACCTTATAATCCTTATTGTACTATACACACGCCCGTACGTGATCATTAAATTAGATTTTTGTTTGGCTCCAAACAGTAGAAGGGCCAAAGACAGGCTCAACTCCGGAGATTCTCAAATTACATTAGCTTGTTCCATCTCTTCTATTCGCTAGAAGTACAACTCTAAAAATTAGTGAAGGCAGTAGAGCGCCGCTAATCCGAACTAATTGGGAATAGATTTAGTTAAGATTTCCAGATTACAGAACAATGTATATACATATATATACTTAATCTAAAGTAAAATATCTCCATTGTTCTTGGTCGTTAGTCTCTTACATTATAAAAATAAAATATGGTATCCCCTCAAGAACAAAATATATAGTTTCTGTAAAGGGGATGGCCAAAATAAAAAATGGTGTACGTAAAACCAGTGTAATTTTAGCCATTCAAACCTTATTCTTTACATTGAAAAATGACACCTGGGTGCGGGAATCAAAACCGGGACCTTCGGCTTAGTACGCCAATGATATAACTACTGAGCTATCCAGGAATAGTCCCTTGCCCAGGGTAATTCTTTACTAATATTTTAAGGCAGAGTCTGTGATAGATGTGCCTAAGTCGTCAGGTACAAATATGTGATCAATTAAGACCACGAGTTCTCAGATAACGCATCCCCCATCGAATCTGGAGGGCTTTTTTTGCCAATAGTACAATTACAACTGTAGGCTACGAATGCGCATATAATGATGAATTAAATAGCTACGAGAAGCTATTATATTTTATAACCATCCTGATTTAACTACATTAATGGGGTATGAGTGATGGTAGAATTTATAATAAATGTACTCATATTTGTGTTGGGGTATAGTGAGAAACTTCTTCATGGGCCTTCAGTGATAACCTGTCATTTTAAAAAACATTAACATAATTTGTTATTTATAATAAAATATGGAAAAGTGACTATAAGCAATATTTGTTTGTAAGAAGTAAAATAAAAAATAAAATAAAAATATTTAAGTTAAAAGAATACCAAGATTTACATTTCACAATAAAATATTTAATCTCAACAATATTAAAAAAAAAGATTACCCTGTTAGTTAAACGTCACTTTATAAACAGTGCTATATGCCTATTGTATTTATGTATGTTTTCAGATTTTAAAATAATTTAAATGTATAAACTAAGTTAATCTGTTGATCCGCAATCCACATCCTTAATATTTAAACACAAGATAATTTTGCTTAAGCATATCAACAGTTGAATAACTGACGCGTACTTTATAGTACAAATATAAATTCATCTCAATTCCAAGAAACTTATTCAGATACTACTAGAGGATTGTGTAGCAAATGCTGCAATTTGTGTTAAAGTTTTGCTAGCGTATTTTTTCAGGGTGATGTAAGCCAAGAATTATTGTATGGATGAAATCAAGTAACAGATAATCGTATTTGAAAACGATTAAACCGTAAAACATTTATTGATTATAACTATTAAAGATGTATAATATGTGTTTGTAACCTTTTTATCTTTATAGTGCATATCTAAATATATTTAAATATCATTTAGTCATTTTTGAATGTGTAATGTACAATACGTACATGACTGACACAAAATATTTTCATAAAATTGACTACTTAAACTTTAAAATGTAAATTATGGTAAATTTTGTTGATTTAAATGAAAATTAACTATAGTAACATTTAATCCTAAAAATGTTTCCCTTGTTTAGGAAATTAACTTTCTTAATCAAATAATATTGCTAATATGGCAGGTTATTATAATGACCATTTTGTGACCAGAGGTAAATAAATATGTACAAATAAAGAAGAAGGAAATACAACATTGCAAATCAAATATATGCTAAACCTACTATCATTGGTTTGTTTATTATACAAATTTTTCTCATTCTTTAAATATTTATTGCACCATACCAATTAAGTAATAATTGAGTTTGTATTAATTTTAATCAAGAAATATTTTATTTGCCGATATACAACCATACATAAATCATGGTTTCCATGATGATGTAAACAAAGAATGATTGTACAGTTAAGCCACTGCCTACACAGTAGAAAAGATGGAAGTTCGCTAGGGATTTTCGTTAGAAGATATTATTTTTTTCGACGTCCTGGACCCCTAACCTTTAAAATTAGTGTTCGTTTGTAAAAAATGGACTAAGCCGTTTTATCATTATTTTAACGTATAGCCCGAACGGTTAGTAAGACGCGATGCGAAAAGAAATGAGAAATGTAAGGATTCGGAGGACAGCCATTTCCTCATTTGACAAGAACGGCTTGTTATTTATAAACTGGAGGATTGGTTCACTCTCTTGACCAGCGTCTTTCAAACTGTACTCCACGGAGCCCTTGTGCTACTCCATAGCTAACTCAGGTTCCGGGAGACAAATGTAAAGTGGACAGGAACAACGCTGTATTATTTTACAGGAACCAACAAAAACGGGTTTTCTCAGAAACTGTTCATCAGAAAAATCCAAATGTAGATACTTCATACTATCTTTATGAATAATTCTTACTTCATACAAATATTACTAAAAATTGCTTTTATATGTATGGGTTTACAAGCAATTCACGTTACAGTTCCCTGGAACAAAGTTATAAGTTTGTAAGTTATAAATTTGTACTTCCGTAGTACACTCAACATTATTCATTCTTTAAATGTTGACCTGGATTAATAAAAGTCACTTTGAAAGTACAAATAATATGATAATGATATAATACAATAACATATTAAGTCAACAATACCTAATTTTTGATAGTTATAATTTAAATCTTATCTAACCCCCAATGAGAATATTTATTCACACCATTTTCATCCAAAGTCCATTCCTACATTATAGAGTATATTCAAATACACGTAGCATTATACACTAACCACTGCTCTTATTACAGAATGCATGAAGTTAAAACCTTGTTATACGTTCCCCAATAAGTGCAGTTAATGCAGAAAAAATACCATATGCTTCCTGGTAAATTCTTTCGCAGCATCTCTAAAATAACACATTGCCATTCTGAAATATTACAACGCCACTTTTTGACCACTATCAGGTGATTGACTATAGCCACAGACAATTTCATGTCAGTGAACCCCTCCATTTTAATTGGTGATACAAGTTGTTCCAGGAAAGCCAATTTTCAACACTCCTCCTTAATTTGTAGATTACTGTGCCATCTCTCTGTCAGAATGTAGACTGTTTCCCGAACAACTTTGATCAATTGAGAACAGTCTTTTCGGGAAAATATATGTTACAACGTTGTTTCAGCCCACTCTTTAATTTTAGAATATTCTTTATTGGTTTTTAGCACTCAAAATAGCACCAGTATTTAGGAGTGTCAAATTTTTCAAATATAAATGAATTATATTTGTCAAAAGATCAGCCAGACAAGTGATGTTTTCCACTTGTTTTATACCTTTATACTCGTAAAATTTAACTGTGACTATTGATGTTCATAATATTAGTGTAAACAATTTTATTAATGCTCCAGAATGATTATTTTCTAGCTTAAGTCTAAAAGGTTTGGGAACCAATGCTCTAGACTGGACTTTAATTATGGCCCTAAGGGCTCAGCCAGACTGACAAGCGCACAAGCGACTGGGTGGCCAAACTGGCGAGCGCGTAATTAGCAGATATATCTCTATACTTGTTGACGAGGAGGCTACGAATCTTGGCTCAGTGAAATTAGGGTGGTTTTTAACAAGTGATTTATTGTTGTGGTTCTCCTCCTCTCTCCACGCTAATGGTGATTCTTATTTGTAAGGGCTTACTTTGATAATATTGAAGTATTTTAACATATCAGTTTTATATATATAAGTATGGTTTATGATCTTACAAATTAAATTAGGCCGTTAGTAGCAAATATGCTAAACCTATCGATAGTAATAAAAATGTCAAAATGAGAAGTTTTCCTTGCACTCAATGAACCGACACATAGTAGTATTGCCTAGCGCCTGTAAACTAGGCTGTATAGGGTCTAGCGCGCGCTCCAGTCTGGCCACCTCTCATTCAACCAATGTGTTCTATTTTATATTTTAGTCGCTTGCGCGCTTGCTCACCCAGACTGGCCGCCCCCTAATGGCGCGTCTACAAGAGGCCAGTTGACAGGCAGGTCCGACTGGCATCAGTTAACTGACGCCAGTAACTGGCTTCGTGTGGACAGCACTGGCTTGATTTCTCGGGCAAGTAACGACTGGACTGGCTAGGCAGGTTGATTTACCCGAAGGAGTAGGTTTTGAGCCAGTTGGTCGAGTCAGTTGCTTCCCCCACCACTATATTTCTTGACTGGCACCTCAATCGGCGACGTGTGGACGGTCCAAGGTTCGACTGTCCCTCACCAAGCCAGTTGTAATCAGTGCGTTATAGCGGGTTAAAGTTGCAGTGTGTATTTTATTTATCCTCCTGGGTTTCTTGAACTGTTTTTGATGGCACGTACAAAGTGACTAGACTAGACTAGACTATACTTGCTCCTTATATTTCACCTTCCTTCTTAATAGATTACCTTAATATAATCCTCCAAGCATTGGTACAAAGCATCAAAAACTTCTGGGATGAACCTGCATATGGCTGACTTGGACACTCGGAAATGATTTTGCAATGTTCGTTAGCTATTTCCCGTAGCAAGGTAGGACAAAGCTATCTCTAATTTCAGCTTCAGGCTCAGAGATTCTCTCATTTCAGTATCTTTCTTTAAAATTAGAGGTTTTACTTTACTGAGTAGAAAATCAAAACACTCTGGCGACATTCGCATAGTAGCACGATATTCTTCTGGATCTTCAAACCGAAGCTCTGCCAGTAGCTGATTAGATGCTCCACGAGTCTCTCTCCTCTTCAGCCAGTCTCGAACCCATGGGTTCTTCTTATTAAGTTCTTCTAGTAAAATATTACATGATTCGGACACAAACTCGTAAGTTAGATTTTGAATTATGTCATTTAATTCATCCAGAGGCAATAATGATGATGCACACTCGGCCATATTTACACGCTAACTGGCCCTCAAACCTGGATGGCTTTAACCTCCGTGTGAACAGATCAAAGAAAATTTACAGGTCAGTCACTGGCATCAGTCAAACTGACGCCAGTTGGACCTGCCTATCAACTGGCCTCGTGTAAACGCACCATAAGGGTGAGAAACCCCAGGTAGGAGGAAAAGAGGAGTCATTCTATTCTCCGCCTGGTGCAGAGTTGGTGGGCTTTCGTACATAATATACAGCATGTTGTTTCCCCACCTCCTCTCCACGCTAATGCCACATTAATTTTCTCTTAACCTTTCTTTTCCTCTTCATTCCGTGTGTTGAACGTACTAAATAAAAAAGCAATAGAATAGTTGTGGCACATAAAGAAAGGCAGTAAGCAATTGCTCCGGACTGCTTGGCCATCAGGAATCCAATATTGAGGTAGTAAATCGAGTCTCAAATAGCCTATATAAGTTTATGATTGATTTTTTCGTATTGAAAATGTACATTCCTTTCCATTTATTAACGCTCGTATAAATTGAAATTCTCTTTATATTTAATCCAATAATATTTGAACGCCTAGAAAGTCCACTGATACTACTAGACAAACAGCTATGTTGAGCGCATTGCCTAGTGGTTCGATCTCGCAAACCTAGTTGGTAAAATCACACCTCTATGATTATTCGACTTGATTTTTCTTACAAATAATAAGTATAAAAAACTCCCAATAATAATAATACGATTAAAACTGATAATAATAGTCTTCTTTACAATCAGGAGAGAGGAAATCCTGTGATCGTCGAAAAAATCGAAATTGAAGTTTCGAGCCGAAACCAATTGGACTGTATTTGGTATCTAGGGCTTTGATAAGTTTGCCTTAAATGATTTTTAAATCAACCTCGTTGGTATTTGGGTAAAGTGCTTGATTAAAGGCCCGATTCTCGTGGGTTCAAACCCAGCTGAGCCCGACGGATTTTTTTTGAGCAATAAAAACCCGTAGCACAGCTTTCTTCGCAGATGAAATAAAGCCATCGGCCCCATGCCGATTGTGGCATGTAGAATAAACCTGGAAGATATCTGAAAATACCTTTCCAGACACATTTATAGGCTCTTTCACGCTCGCTCGTAAAATTCACTGTTTCCCTGGGAAAGTGTTGGGGGTTAGAATCAGGAAGGGAATCTGGCTGTAAAAAAGTTCTGCCAAACAAATATGGCAAGTTCTTGTGACTTTCCATAAATTAAAACTTTGACCCCGGATGATCGGGACGATAAGTAAGGGTAAAAATAAGAAGAAAGCGTTTTAGAACTCTTTGTCTAACCCTAAACTTAAAGAACGGTTTACTTGAGCACAAAAAGAGAAAAAAATAATTTTTCTGAAAAATTACCCTAACGATAACGCAGAGGGTACTTTACTCTAGCGGGCAGCTCCAAATTTGATATCATCTCCCCCACTCTTAGATATAGGAAAAGCTTGTCATTGACAAGTTGTAGTTCTATTGAATAAATATATTACCGTGTCTCACTATCCATTTGGGTTGTAAGCGTATGCAATTATTATGTAAATATGTTAGGAATATGGAAGGTTGAATTAGGAGGGAATGTACCCAAATTTACTCAGAAGGAAAGTGGAAGACCGTTTATTAAAAAAAACACCCTCAGTAGACCCGATTTGAATCAAGAGCCAACGTTCCTGTTACCGTCAAACTAAGCTTCCAGTAGAAAGGTCCAGGGTTCGGTTATGCACATTGGCTACAATATTCAACTTACGTTGGGATACTTCCTTCTCCTTTTACATAAGACTAGGTCTATAAGGACGTTACATCAATCCACACATGCAATAAACTATTAAATCCTCTTTAATGTATTCGAACGCCAAGCCAAGTATTTTATAGTGGTTACTTGTAAGTAGTAACGTCCATTTTGACAATAAGCATATATTTTGTCTATGTTGGCTACTCTATTTGTATTTATATATTCTTTAGAATGTTATTTCTAGAAAAATCTAAGCAGCGCTTTGGCAAGTACATGGATTAGTCGTCAAGCTTATCTGGTTTATTTTTTACGGTAACGGGGAGGTCAAGGTTTGAATCCAGGCACTGATTACTGAGGGTGACTTTTCCATAAATGGTCCACCTTACTACCTATATGCAAATGTGAGTATATTTATTCTCAAGTTAGCCTTCTTCATTACTATCCAATTAGTATAGTGCAGATAGTACAGACGGGTACTAAGACGTGTCGTCAAAAATAAAATGTTAGACTTTAACTCGTAATCAACCTAGCTAGACTAATTATTTTATTTACGTTTAGGCCCTGTTCCACGTGAGCGATCAAACGCGAGCGGCGAGGCGCGAGGCAAAGCGAGAGAATTGACGCGATTGTCTGCGCTGGAGAATACAAGCGACAAGAGCTTGAATCAGTAGCCATGATGTTGTCAATGGAATGTTAACTCAGTCAATTGTCAATAAACTACAAAAATTTAAACGGAAAGAGCTCAAGCAAATAGCATATAATTGGAAAGGGGGTTTTTAGGTTGAATTTCACCAGTTAATCATGTGGGGGGAAAAAACACATTAAACAATAAAACATATTTCTCACTCTTCTTTACGCCTCCATTGCTAGGAGTTTTAAATTTGTTTAGGTTCTAGTTTCGCAATGTATCATAGTTTTGAAAAATATATTTAGTTACTTCAAAACATTCAAAGAGCTTGGACTGGGACCTCTCTTTATCCCACAACTATCGGTTATGGTAGTTTTTATCTTTATCACCCAAATCACTCGTCTACTTTTTAATTCATTGATTAACATCTCAATCACCAAATTAGATGTAATTTAACCCAACCAAAATACACACAACCAACACTGCCTGTGAATGTTAGAGTAGAAGTTGTAAATACAGACACTCCCTTTGTCTGATTACTCAGAGCAAGAGTTGTGGAGAAAAACACTCCCTTTGTCTGAATGCTCAGAGCAAGAGTTGTGAGTATAAACACTCCCTTTGTCTGAATACTCAGAGCATGAGCTGTGAGTATAAACACTCCCTCTGTCTGAATACTCAGAGCAAGAGCTGTGAGTATAAACACTCCCTCTTTCTGAATACTCAGAGCACGAGCTGTGAGTATAAACACTCCCTCTGTCTGAATACTCAAAGCAAGAGCTGTGAGTATAAACACTCCCTCTGTCTGAATAAGAGCTGTGAGTATAAACACTCCCTCTGTCTAAATATTCAGAGCAAGAATTGTGAGTCTCACCACGCGTGTTTCTAATGAAAATATCAAAATATTCTATAAGGTCAACCTCTCGTAATTCGGCAGTGTCACTTCACCTGCACTTCCTGTGCATTTGATATTTTATCCTCGCATTGTTACGCCGCGCCCCCCGCGTTGATCACGATAGATCACTCTCGTAGGACAGAGCCGAACACCAGCACTAGCACTAACCTCACACCAAAGTCAAATCACATGTGAAGGAAAGTGTCTTGTCTCTTCACCAGCTTTTTACTTTATCGCTATCTTACAGGTAGATAAAGTATTGTTATCGTCAAGAAAATCGAACTCGAGATTTGGATGAATTTCAACGTTTCATGACCCCCCAAATCCGAAAAAGTGGTTTTTGAATTCCCACCTCTCTATCTGGGATTAGTGCCTAAACTATTTTACCATGACTTTTAGGGTACTTTACAGAAGTGGAGATTTCCTAATCTACGCAACTATTTAAGATACTAAGTGACTTATCTTTGCGAAATTGTAGTACTATTAAAAATAAAAAACTTGTATTTTAAATTTATCTTTATAAAACCAATAGTTAGTGAGATATTGGCAAATACATTAATACAATTTTGTGAGCTTTAGTTGTACTAAGACACTACATAAGTTTTAACGCAATAATTCTCTATTTCCATAAAGTAAGAAGATAAGTAAGTCTCTCAAAAAGTGTGTGTTTTTTTTTCTTTAACTTCTTAGGGGAAGTGTTTGTACAGCAATGATCTATCTCTATCATTTTAGACTCAATAGTAAATATTTAAGTTTTTTATTGGTATAAATATATAAATCAGGAATTTAATAAAATTGCGATAAACATAAGATGTACAATTCCTAATAAAACGTCCAAAATTTTAACCGGAAGTTGAAATTCTAATACGAAGTCTTGACCCTTGTGGACCCAATATCAATCTTTTTTTTTTGTCAAAATATACTAGTGAGGACTTTAATTCTTTAAAAAGAAAATCATAACATTTAAATCCGGGAGTCAAAAAATGTTTAACGTAAGTATAACGCAATTTTTTCTTGGGTTTGCTAGTGTATATTATTTTATGTCACAAATTACGATTTTTGAGTAAATATCTCAATTTTTAAACAATGGAGGTCCGTACCATTTATTTTTTTATAGAGTATTAGCATATTTGGACATCACAACTATTTTTTTTTCCAAGCCTGTACCAAGGGGTACGTACTTGAGTTGGTAGTACAAATCCTTGAAAATATTATTAAAATATATTTATATTCCTCCTTGAAGCCTAGTCTAGTGGCTCGAGAGTCTTATAAAATATACAGCACCTACAAGCCCAACTATGTTTTATATACTTTAAATTATTGCATACTATTACTCGGTCAGTAAGTTGTTGACATCTCGCCAGCTATCAAGGGATGTAAAACTCCAGAATATACAAAACAATCACTTTACCAGTTGTTCTCTATGCGTTTGAAACGTGGTATCTTACCTTAAATGACGACAAAATAAATTAAATTAAAAAAAAAAGTGCTTAGGAATATATTTGATCCAAAAAAAGGATGAAGCTATTGGGGAGTGAAGAAGGTTACATAATGATGAGTTACATACCATGTACTCATCACAAGCCAGTGTTAGAATAGTCAAATCTCGTAGATTACAGTGTGAATGAAATAATTTAGAACCTTGTTCACGGTACTAACTGGTAGCCCCAATGGGAAGAGACCATTGATAAGACCTGGACACAGATGGGAGGATGGCATAGGGTTTAATGAGGTGTACTGGATATAACTACCTCAAGATAGAGATAGGTTTAACGAGGTGGACTAGATAGAATAGGGATAGGGTATAAGGAAGTGGACTGGATAGCTATATCTCAAGAATAGGGTGTAATGAGGGAACTGGATAGAGCTTGCTCAAGTTAGGGATAGAGTGTAATGAGATGGAATGAATAGAACTAACTCAATATATGGATAAGATGTTATGAGGCATACTAGAGAGAACTAGCTCAATATGAAGGGCGTAGGAAGCGTGGGGGTCCTGGGAGCCCAAACCCCTCTGGAATTTGTTGGACCACCCTAACGGGGAGTTCTTTGTATACATACAAAACATTTAACACGGTATAGCCTTTTACTTTTACTACAGTTTAATGCGAATGCCTTCAACCAAATACCAGTTAGTTATTATTTTAAAATTCACCTTCTATTTGCAACTTGTAAAACTTCCTATGGTAAAATTAGCATGCCAGCATTTCAAATATATATATTTTGTCTACATTCAAACAGATATTGGGAAACAAAGGGTGGTTTTTGGTATGAGTTGAGCTGTGGGGTCCGAGGAAAGTAGGCAAACATGTTTGCTATCAATTGTTTTATCTTACTTTATGAATCAGCAAGCGGAAAGAGCAGCTTAAATAAAAGGACAATTGTCAGAAATGAAGTCGTTCTAAGCTGTAGGCTGAATACTTGGATTTTCCCCCATCCTCTCTTTCAACACACCTACTTACACAAAGCCCTATTTTGTAACTATAAACATTTTGAAACCATTTACAAAATTTGAACAGCACGGCATCACTAGTTAGTACAGTGTTGAGTGTAGTGAAAGGTTGTGTGTTATGTTGGTATGTGATTTTGGAGAAAGAAATCAGTATTATAATACTAGTGTCTTTTGGTTGTTGCTAATGCAATAAATATTAGTGTTAGTTAAATAATTATATAAAAATGTAAAGCCTTAATAAACGTAAATATTTGCTTGACACCTGGATTAATTAAAGAACCACCAGCAGAGGCACCAAAAGAGGTGAGATGTTTTTTTATTAGTTTTACTCCCCCAAATTTCACTGCCAGTTCGGTTATTCTTGCTTGTACTAATTACGCTATTGTTGTATGAGTGTGATGGTTTTAGCTGTGAGGGCTCGTGAATCATGGTGTCAGTATAGACCAGGTATGGCAAATCTATGGCACGCGTGCCACCCAGTGAGCACGCGAACACAATTTGGGTGGTGAACTGACATGAAAGAAATTAAACATTGTATACAACTCTTTCCAACGTGATATTTTTTTAAAAGTCATTAAAATTTCGACTCATGTCATGGCGCACAGTACTTTTTGAAGTCAACTGTTAGAAATCGTCTGGGCTCGTACTTAAAAGCATCCTTTTTGCTGTTCAAGACAACACGGTTTGAACCGAACACATCATATATGACTATCAAAATGCAATATGTCGAACTTATCTTAGACTGGCATGCTGATGACAAGGAGATCGGGGTTTGAATCCCGGATGTTTTTCCTAAAGGGTCTACCTACTCTCCTCCCAAGCAAATGCCGGTAGATTATCTATAAAATGTTTTCTTCCTCATCCCTACCCCATTAGAGCAATTATAAAAACATACGTATAGCCAGAACAATGTAAGACGTGGAAAGTACAAAAGTTTTGGTTTCAAAGACTCATTAAAAAACGTAAATAAAAGGTGACACAATAGACTAGTCCAAAATTCATCAAGTCCCCTGAGTGGCACACTGGTCGGAAAAGACTCGCCAATCGCTATTCTAAGAATACAAAAAAGGAATTATTATGAGTGATATTTTTGGAAAGAGGGGGGAACTAACCCCCAAAGGAAGCACCCCCCCAATTGTACGGTTCCTATTATATATTAAAATGTCTTCTATTTATTGAATTAATTCGACAAGCCAGTTAATAATGAATATTTAATTTGGCTTGATTATAAAACAAACTAAGCGATTCAGCTCTAGTGCATAAATTTGTTCGACTATCATTTTTAATACATAGGATTTTTTTAAATCCGTAATTGTTTATATAGTAGCATATGTCAAGAAAGATATATATTTTACAAGTAGGTACAGATATATTAAATTTCTGAGAAAATAGATGACATTTCTAAAACATTATTTACTATTTTTTTTATTCCTATTGCGCTCTTAATATGATATTTTACATTCAAACGCACACAATGTTGGTTAAAAATAATATTTAATATTTTCTAATCAAACATACACCCCTGTAACCTTTTCACTCCCGACACAACCAGTATACCACCAATTCCGACACCACCAACACTGCATTATGTTAGGGTCTATGTATTTGTTTACATGGTGAAACACAAAATTAGGCATGAATGTTCTTTGTAAGAATCTAAGAGATACAGATTCAATAAATGTTAGATATTTGCATCCTAAGGGGTGAAAACGGGGTTGGTAGCTTTCTTAAAGGACACGCGTATTACCGAAACTTGTTGAGTTTGAAACACAAAATTTGACATTAGTGTTCTTTGTCAAAATCAAATACATATGTATTCTAGGAAATTCAGAATTTTTCAAAATCCAACCCTTATGGGAGTGAAGAGGAGAGGGGTTGTTTTTATGTATATTCTAAGTCCCTTGAGCTGTAAAGATGAAACTTGGCAGAGAGGTTATTGTAAGGTAACGGGCCAGAGGATTTTTGGAATTTTTCAAATTTCAACTCCTAGGGGGGTAAAGCGGCAGAGAGGGTTTTTTATGTATCCTCCAAACCACTTGATCTGGAAAGATGAAACTTGGCAGGAAGGTTCTTTTTAGGTAAAAGGCGATAGTTAATGTTGTATTTTTCAAAATTCAACCCTTAATGGAGTGAAGCGGGAAGGAGAATATTTTTCCGTATAATCCAATCCGCTTGAGCTGGAAAGATAAAACGTATTATAAAAAATCCCGTGTGAAGAACGAGTTATTTATCTAGCGTAACAATCTATTGTTTGTGTGGAAACTAAGGTTATAGTTTTATCCACTTTAATTCTAAGTTTACCAAATACACTATGGAAAAAATACATTAATTGTTAAAGGGAAATTGAATATGTGTGAGTGTTTATATATTACGTTCGTGACTATGTATATTATGTACAAATACAATATTCATAAATCATAATATATAATCCCAATCACAATCACACGTATATAGTATATAGCCTATAAATATTTATTTGCGCATAGTTCCACTTCAACATGTAATGTTATTTTTCTCTCCATAGTGAATATAATATATAATTTTCTACCCGTAACAACTAATTAATAATTAAATTATATATTCTAAAAAAAATTATAATATCTAAAAATTTTCAAACAGAGTTCTAAAATAATTTATGTTGACTTGGTAATTTGTTCTAAGGAAGGTATATCCTAAATGGCTTTCCAGTTTCCTCCACGCAACCTTCCTCTTATCAAACACCTTAGCGTAATTAGTACATAAGTGTGTAACACAAACCCAGTGGTGGCTCGTAGCTAAAATTAGTGGGGGTGCTGCTCCAGCTGCGTTGTTTTAAAAGTGTGTAAAAGGAAAAAAGCATGTATAAAAAGAAAATTTATTCAGGAACTTGATAAAATCTTGACAAAAAAATCAAACTTTTTTACTTACTTTAACTTAAATTGTTGCAGTTCAAGCTTGATCTATTAATTTAAAAATGAAATCCATTCTTATTGTTTTAATTTGAGCAAAAAGTTCAATAATTTTCTCTTTGATCTCTGGATGACAATTGAGGAAATTTTTCTCCATTGAAAGTACTGCAAGCGCACTTAGACTTTCCGAATTCACATTTCTTCTTAAAAAAAGTTTTTATTCTTTTCAATGTTGAAAAGCAGCACTCTGCTTCTGATGTCGTCATGGGAATTGTCAAGAAGATTTATACCAGTTTCTTAATTTCACTAAAAACATCATCTAGATTATTTTCCAAGATAAATTTCAGCAGCTCAATTAATTTGCAATATTCATTAATATCAGTCCTACAATAGAATACTTTTAGTTCAGTTTCAAGCTTTTCTTTGTCAATCATGGGATAAGCTTCAGTGGTCAGTACTATCTCTTTTGTGGGATGTTCATTCTTAAATCTAGTGAAGCAATTCTTGGTGAACAATTTAGCAGCTACTAAGTGTTTAGTGGAAGAATATCTGTCCATTATATCAACACATATACATAGTCACACATTTCCTTAGCTTCTGCCATGAGTGTTTTTGAAGAATTCTCACAGTACTTTGAGTTTCTCAATTCTAAAATAGCAGTTTTGAAATTTGCTATATAAGTAGTCTAGTACGGCCACCTGGTACAATTTGACCTACTTTTCTCTGATTGGTCGGTATAAATAGATCAGGCCTCTGATTGGCTGCTATAATTAGACCACCCCCTCCACCTTCCCCCCACCCCTCCGCTCTGATTACAAAATCTCCACCAGTTGATTACGAAATTTCCTCCCCTACAACCCCTCCCCTAACCACCAGCAGAGGCACCAAAAGAGGTGAGATATTTTTTATTAGTTTTACTCCCCCAAATTTCACTACCAGTTCGGTTATTCTTACTTGTATTAATTACGCTATTGTTGTATGTGTGTGATGGTTTTAGCCGTGAGGGCTTGTGAATCGTGATGTCAGTATAGACCAGGTATGGCAAATCTATGGCACGTGGGGTGGGTGGTACGACGACATGAAAAAATTGAATCATTGTATTAAACTTTTCCCAATGTGATATAATTTTTTGAAGTCAATACAATGTTGACAGACATGTCATGTAACACAGTACTTTTAAAAGTCAACGGTTAGAAATCGTCTGGGCTCGTACTTAAGTGCATCTTTTTTGCTGTTTGAACCGAACATATAATATATGACTATCAAAATGCAATATGTCGAACTAATATTAGATTGGCATGCTGATGATGAGATAGGGATTTGAATCCCGGACGGGTCTACTTAGGGTGGTTTTTCCTAAAGGGCTTCCCCACTCTCCTTCCAAGCAAATGCGGGTTGATTATTTCCGAAATGTTTTCTTTCTCATCCCTACCCCATTAGAGCAATGACAAAATATACGTATAGCCTGAACAACTGCCTGAGCTGGAAAGATGAACTATGGAAGGGAAATTATTTTTATGCAAAGAGCGAGAGTTATCATTTTTATTTATTTTTAATGCAATACTTAAGGGGGTGAAGCAGGGAGGGGGTGTTTTTTATGTATCCTCCAAACCACTTGAGCTGGAAAGGTGAAATATGGCAGGGAGGTTCTTTTTAGGTAAGGAGTAATTGTTAATTTTGTATTTTCAAAATTCAACCCTTATTGGAGTGAAGCGGGGAGGAGTGATTTTTCTATATATTCCAATCAGCTTAAGCTGGAAAGATGAAACGTATTATAAAACAATCCCATGGAAGAGGGGGTTATTCAGCTAGTATTTAATAAGGCCATGCTTATCAATTTATTGTTTGTATGAAAACTAAGGCTATAGCTATTATAGACTTTAATACTAAATTTACCAAATACACTTTAGAAAAAATACATTAAAATGTTAAGGTGTGATTGAATATGTGTGTGTTTATGTATCACGTTTTTTACTATGTATTTTATGTACAAAAAAAAATATACCTAAATCGTAATATATAATCATAATCACACATATATAGAATCCTATGCAGCCTATCAATATGCACATAATTCCGCTCAAACATATAATGTTATATTTCTTTCTATAGTGAATATATATATAATTTTTTCCCATCAAAAACTAAATAATTAAATTATATATTCTAAATAAAATTATAATATCTAAAATGTTTCAAACAGAGTTTTAAAATAATTTATGTTGACCTGGTAATTTGTTCTAAGGTTGGTATTTCCTAAATGGTTTTCAAGTCTCTCTTCACGCACATGTGGGTAGACTTCCTATTAAATCAACCTTCCTCATACCAAACACCTTAGCGTAATTAGTACTCAAGCGTATAAAACAAATGAGTAGTAAGAAGCATTACAAAAAAAAAAAA
>CABFWB010005034.1:38342-50477 GCA_902151455.1 Timema bartmani
CCCCCCTGGAAAAAATTCCTTTCCACGCTCTTGCTCAAGATAGAGATAGGTTTAATGAGGTGGACTAGATAGAATAGCTGAAGATAGGGATAGTGTGAAATGAGGTGGAATAGATATAACTAATTTGGGATAGGGTGTAATGAGGTGGACTGGATAGAACTAGCTAAAGATAGGGATAGTGTGTAATGAGGTGGAATGGATAGAACTACCTCAAGATAGGGATAGTGTGTAATTAGGTGGAATGGATAGAACTACCTCATGATAGGGATAGCTAGCGTACTTTTGTAAGTGCGGCAATGAACTTTTGACCTCCTAATGCCATAGAAAAAGTAAGTAAATTATATAATTACTTCAAAAGAAATTCAATGTTAAACAATTTTGTCACCATCTTCCATTTTAGGAGTTCCCCAAAAGGCACCATGGGTAGTCTCCTTCCCCCCTCCCCCCCCAACCACAAATGAATTTTTGCATTACGGCTCTATTAGCATTTTCTTTCTGTACTAGTAAGTGTGCATCAAAGAAATCAGAGGTGCATAGCTGTATATTTGATTAAATTGTAAGCTATGTTTGTAAGAATTTTTGAAATAAGCAACTCATTGACTTGACAAATGATCGTTGCATTCTCAGCGCTCTTTCAGTTTCCGTGACGTATTTTATTATATCTGCACTTAAAAAACAATTACTAAACATTAAATTGAAATTGTATGAGTTTGCATACACAGAATAAAACATTGTTATCAAGAAGGATAAAAATACTACACAAACTTTCAGTTTCCGTGACGTATTTTATTATATCTGCACTTAAAAAACAATTACTAAACATTACATTGAAATTGTATGAGTTTGCATACACAGAATAAAACATTGTTATCAAGAAGGATAAAAATACTACACAATATCAAAAATTAAATTTTTCTTGTTTATGAAATAAATAATATAAATTTTCCGAGAAGCCGTCCAAACGAAAATGGGAAAAAATATTTGATGCGTGTGATCTTGTTAATTCACTTGTTACATTCTTTCCCTGTGATTCCACAACGCTGAGCAATACTCGTCCTTAACGGTTGGATTATTTTACACGCTACTTCAATGGAAAGCCTTCGTGGAGGTGTGATTTACATTTTAAAGGCGATATAATATTATTCAATCAATTTCATTAATTCGATTGTTTCGACAAGCCACCAAACAGAAATAGAGGGAGCTAGCCAGCTAACATCAAAAGCATTGTTAACTAACACTAGATAGATTATTGAGGGACGCTGCAATTACAGAGCTGATGGGATTTGGGGAAGACAATAAAAAGCTTAATGGGGCGAATAAACAATTTTCAAAAAAATATGCAAGCAGCGCTAATTGCATAATTTTAGGTGCATTGATATTTACAGGAGGTTGAGTTAGATATTGGCTGTTTTTATGAGGAATATTTTAACCAACACACTAGTTTATAAACCAACATATTATATCCGCACATGACTTATAAACTAAAATCTCTCTAAATAAAACAGACACGTTACCCAGACCTAAATAGTACCTTCCCTCGTTCTTATCTTCTTGGTGTAAAACATGACGACAGCCTCGACGGGTATTAAGATGTGGTGAAAAGATAAACTCCTTTTTGTCAATTTTTCAATGTAAAAGGTAAAGCTACCATTCCCCCACCCCGAGAAACGAACCTGGTAGTGTTCGATCAATATGGGGACTCGGTGAGATAAGGTGTCTAAAACATGCAGAGCAGCTGGAAGAAAGCAACTCTATACGATTAAATATGGCCTATATGAAGGGAGATGAATGATTATAACTACGGAAATCAACCGTTACTGAATCATATTGGAAAAATTTGAAAAAATGACAATCGAACACGGGGATCAAACCCAGAAACATCGGCTTAGCACGCCAATGTTTCACCACTGAGAAGGCCAGTATTCAAACTCTGCCTTAAATTATGAGTGAAGAATGAACGTAAGCCAAATGTTCCAGATTAAACTCCCGTATTTAGGTGTATTTTTTCAATTTATTCGATTATAATCGATATACGACTCATTTCTGTAATTATAATCATTCATCCCCCAAGATTCGCCTCTCATAGTACATACTTAATTGAGCGTTGCTTTCCTCCAAAAAGTAAGGAAGTGTTGATAAAGATTTCTTTACATCGATTACTGTTTCCAGCCTGTGGTCTGGGTCAGTTTTTTATTCAAGTCATATATTTTCCACTACAGACTTGCTAGGCCTGTCGTAGCTTCATATTACTTATAATCTAAACTACTAGACTGGGACAGGCACAGCATCCAGCCCCCGGCCGTTAATTTATCAATGTGAAAGGGTAAACCCGCATTTCACCAATGATACATTTTTCGGCCATGCTAGAACTTGAACCCGGGACCCTTAGCTCAGTAGATAGACACGCTACCGACTGAGCTAAGGTATCTGATTTTTGATAAAGTTTTGATATATTAAGGTAACCTATTTGCTATAAAATCATATCTTAAAAGTGAATAAAGTAAACTAAACTAAAAATTTAGAGAAAGAAAAATGTGAAAATTCCAGCTGCTCAAATTGTTCGACCTTTGTAAAAATGTTCGAGCTTAGTTCGAATATTTATCAATACTCGACCTAAGTAGAATTTTCGAGTACTCGCACATCCCTGTAAGATTGTTTTAGTTATTTTAGGATAAGTATGTAAGACGTATATTAAAGTTTATTGAATTAAAGTTTGTCAAAGTTTTGTATTCCAATTATTTTTTCAAAGGAATGACCAGGCGATTTCTTTAAATTAATTCTCATAGCCTTATTTACATATTCAGGACATAGCTGCTATCTGTCTGTACAGTCCCTAGAGGGCACTATAAATACCGTCAACGGGGGTAACTTTGAATGGCGAGGAAATATTTAATCCATCATTAGGGAAAAATATAATATTTAATAAAATAATGGTTTATAGACTTATAATGTGCATGCACCTAGAAACCAGTAGCTTATAATATTTAATAGAAAGTAAAATCTAAATGATTTTCTAAAAAGTGTTTTCACTTCTCCCCAGATATTCAAATTCATCCCAGTTAACTGTATTCAAAAATTGTTTACAACTATGCAATCACCAACCAATCGTTTGAACGAAAAAAAATGTGTAGTGTAGCTACTATACATCCTGAGCAAGCTCATTTGTGAGTTATTATGGAAAGGGTGGAAGGGGGGGGTCTCTTTACTTGAACCTACCTCTATACAAGCCGGCCGACTAACACTAGAAGGATATTTGTGTCTTCTCTCTAGTAAAACCATGTTTGAAGTGAGATATTTACCCAAAAATATGCCCCTTGATAACACGGTTTTTTAGCACCACGTCTAACTACTCGTTTGGAGTATGCACTAGCGCTCCCAACGTTCAAGAACTCAGGCTCTTCAAAACAGCACAACCATTTTAACCTGGAGGCTGTGTATCTTGTGTTTCCATACCCAGGTCCAAAGAATGTCCATGTCAAATTTCTTTAAAATTACTCCAGGAATTGGACAGTTTCGTGGAACAAACAGACAGAAAGGAGGAGAAATGCCAAATGGTAAAGTTAAAAGAAGACCTCGTTACAATCGGTCAAGAAAAAAATAAATAAATAATAATTAGGTAAAATGTGATATTATTGCTAGAAAAAATATATGCTTGTATTTTCAAAAAGGTTTTTACCATCGAAATTAGTCTTGTTACTAAAGTAGAAGCATCAATTGTTTTATATTTATGTAACTGTTTGTAAATCTGCACTAGACTATATCTAATGTATCACAACAGACTATACATAAGACAGTGATGACTGTACCCTGCGTGTTATGACAATATTCTTGAGAAAAGTAAAATATTTACAACTGGTAAGCTATTAAATGCTAGCTTACACTTCCTCAAGGTTAAACCACGGGAAGGATGTCTGCTGGTGGCCTCTTGTTTGATATCTGGCAGTGGGGAGGGTCTCAATGTAAAAGTTGCTATTTCTGAAGGGACATTGCTTGGATGAGTGAGCTGTAAATCAGAAATGAGATAATTGTTTATAATTAGCCCTTATACTTTCAAATAACTTGGAGAGTAAATCTCTAACCCCACCGGGAGTTAAACCAGTTTCTTAAGTAATATTAATAATAATATTTAGCACCGCGTCTTACTACCCGTTTGGGTTATACGCTTAAGTACTAATTAAGCTAATGGATTAGGAATTGGGAAGGTTGAATTTATAGGAAGATAACCCGCATTTGCGTGGAGGGAGAGTGGAAAACCATTTAGGAAAAAACACCCTCAGTTCACCCAACCGAGATTTGAACCTCGATCTCCCCGTCCTCGGCGGTCGAGCTCAACACGACTAGCGCGTTAGCCAACTACGCCACCGAGGCAGGTCAGTTTCTTAAGGTGGGTTGGATAACATTTGAGCCACAACTGACATGAGGTAATCTAAAATTTTGTATGTATGTGTTTCAATTATGTGTTACTAAACTAAGACTAGTTTTATTAATTTAAATTAGTTGAAAAATGATACCTGGAAACGGGAATCGAACCCTGGACCACTGAGCTATCCGGGATTTGCCACGTGCTCATGATAATTCTTCACTCATTATTTAAGTCAAAGAATAGTTTGGTTGCTCAAGAAACCTTGAACAGTAATTTAATGAATTTGTTACTAGTTTTCAAGGAATAAATTCCATAATGAGGAGGCTGGAATATTGCATAAAGGAGGGACAAGCGAAACCTGAGTGTGGCGGGCTTTTAGAGCAACGTTGTAGTCCTAGTCGCTTCAAGATATATTTTACCCTTATCTAAATAGTACACAAAGCTAGATCACAACAGTTAACCAAATGGATTTATTTTATTAATACAATTCAGTAGAATCCCAACTAACTTATGTTACAGGGGCCAAGGCAGCCTCATATAACCAAAAACTCTGATAATACAATCATAACACAAGAAAAGTGTTTCTCCAATATTTTCCAATCTAAGATTATTTTTTTTCACAATTTTCTTAACTCCTAGCCTTGAACCTGAATCTTTCTTAAACCACAATTTCTCTAGCTCATGTCCTTTTTATCTACAATCACCAACAGTATTTTCAACAAAGGTTCAAACCCTGATCTTTATAGTTAGTTCCTCACTGATCCATTAGCAGAGCTGTCCAAGTTCATATTCAAATGTTTAATACATGTCTCACGTTTTCTAAATCTCTACAAATGGTACAATTTCGAGATCAGAATTATTTTTATCCAAACTAGGAATTTTCAATCAAACCTAGAGAGTTGTTCTATTTTGGGAGTTATTCATTTTTAAGAGCAAATATCGTTTAGGTTTTCAAGCTTTGAGCTCCTATTTTTATTTTATACATTAATATATTTTTCTACTTAGTAGCAGAGTATTATTTAGCGTATTATTGGGGATACGTTAAATAACGAAAAAGACTTTTATTAAGTCTAAACATGACTTCCCAGACTGAAAAAAAAGTTCTCATTAATGATATTTAACGTACACTTTCTGAAGATACTTATATCCGCAAATTACTTACAAACTATATTAATTTTAGAAAAAATAAAACACTCAGTCGTCCGTTAATAATATTGGTTGAATGTGTTGTGCTCCACGTCTTACTACTCATCTAAGATAGAAGAAAGGAAGGTAAGTTTTATAGAAAATGCACCAGGGTTTGCTTGGAGGACGAGCTGTAGATATTCTATAAAACCCATTTCAGTCCATAATCTTTTGTTTTAAGGTCCGATATCTCCATCACCAACACGCCAGACAAGAAGAGACTAACGCATTTCTCCAAATACCCACAAGTGCGGAATTTTATCGGCCAAGCTTGTAAAATATAATTAAATTTACCATTCACTACGATACATCACTTCTAATATTTAATACAACCCACTTTGGTGGGCGAATGGTACAACGTATAGGGCATCAGTTAGGTATCAACCTCGCAATAGACTGGAATGCCGATGAAGGGGATATTGATGTTCGAGTCCCAGTTGGGTGCAATGAGGGTGGTTTATCCTAAATGGTTTTCCACTCTCACTCTCTCTCTGTCTATATCCACGCAAATGCTGGTACTCGCCCTCTAAATCTAACCTTAATTTTCCCTAACACACCAGCGTAATTAGTAAATATGTGTATCTCCCGAACGAGTAGTAAAATGCTATGCTAAAAATATAAATAATAATAATAATAAACGCTAAGATTATAAATACCGCCCCTCCCCCCTAGTATTTTAATCAAACTATAAAAGATAGCACTTTAACACGTGATACATTGTATTGGTTAAGTTAATACTAGTACTCTACAACTCATGTTTTGTGAGCCTGTGCAGTACCCCAGACGTCACGTGACTGTCAGTCCACGATATTTCGTGGAGGCCAGAACACACAATCGTCCAGACGTACAAACAACTTGCAGTCTCTTCCGATACTTGAAGGGGATCACGTGATCGATACAATACAAGCGTCCAACTTGTCAATGGACTAGACACTGTACAGTACAAGTCTCTAACACCAAGAGGAGTTTTATTTAGCACCGCGTCTTACTACCTGTTCAGATTATACGCATATAGTTGGAGATTAGTGAGGTTGAATTTAAATGAAGTGCACCTACATTCACGTTGAGTGAGAATGGAACACCATTTTGAAAGAAAAAACCTCAGTGCAGCCAACTGGGTTTCTAACCCCAATCTTCCTGTCATCGGCAGTCTAGTCCCACACGATAGTGATGCCTTAGACCATACGGCCACCGAAGCAGATCAAGCCCACTTTCAATCACCAACATCGGTTGAGACTCCCTCAAATTTGGCATTCTAGAAATATGTCTGATTTGATTTTTTTAATTGTAAAGTTACCCGCTTCGGTGGCCGTATGGTCTAAGGCATCACTCTCGTTTGGGGCTAGAATGCCGAAAACGGGGAGGTTGGGGTTCGATCCCAGTCGGGTGCACTGATGGTGATTTTCCTAAATTGTTTTCAATTCTCTCTCTCCACGCAAGTGTGGGTGCACTTTTATCAACTAAACCTTAGCGTATAACCCGAACGGGTAGTAAGACGCGGTGCTAGTAATAATAATAATAATAGTTATAAAGTTTATCTAAAAGTAATCAAAGGTTTTCAATAATACTTCCTTATGGATTACTTTATAATTTATCTTTACATCATTAATTAAACGGCCTAAGAATGTAAATACAAATTGTAAAAAAAATCTCACTGGTGTGGCAACGTCACTTTCCAGTTTTAAAATTACGGGGTTGCTACTAAAACCTACTGTACTCGCTATACGCGTATGTATTAATCACACTAATGTGCTAAGGATAAGGAAAGTTAATTTAGAGGAAGTGTTTCCACATTTGTGTGAAGGGAGTGTGTAAATCCATTTAAGAAAACCAACCACACGACCAAGATTGGTACCCCAGCCAGTCTAATGTGAGATTGACACCTTAGACAATGCAGCCACCAAAGTGAGTCTTTAGCAAAGTTACTTGATCTACTTTCACGTGTTCATACGTCAAGTCATATTTTCAGCACCTGTCATGATAGATATTATCTATAATTATTAATTAACACTAGCAATATAGTACTCATATATACATAATTAGAGTAAACGTATTATTATATATTTTTAAGAAGCCCTTCCTATGAACATTGGACTTTAGCGTTTCAATTTATAAGGGTTTTTAAATAAATGTATGTTTCATTTTACTCACATAACACGGATAAAATAACCATCAATATTTATACTATAGAAATTGAAACATATTTGGTGTCAAAAGAACATTTATTGAGATTTGATGAATAATTTATCATTTTGAAGGCTGATAAATGGCATGTATTAATTCAAATGCATCATGAGTCATCTTATTCAACATTGAACATTCACAAATATATCTATACATTAACATAAATACTCAAACATATATATATATATATATATATATATTAAGAAATTCCCACTGTTGCTGACACATAGTCTACTTGAACCCCGTAAAAAATAATTTAACCTTATACCCACTTTTATAAAATCAGTTTTAATTTTTAATAGCCCCGCAAATAAAATACACAGATACATAATTTAGAAAGATTTTAGAAAAAGGTTCATCTCTTTAGAATAAACGGGTGAGAAGTTATACTTATGTAACAACTACATTATAGCACGGCAGCCATTTTAATGACGTAACCCCACCACCCCACCATTGGAATTTTGAAGACTCACTGTTCTGAGGCACTTATGGCATATATAAACAAAAAAGTATCCACAAAGCTTTAGCACTCTTCGGGTAAATAAATCCTGGTCTAACTCTTGGACTATATACTCTATACAAACCTTCTTAACAATAATCTGATATGGTAATTTCAAGATTTACTCACATGATAATAATTTCACTAAACAAACCGTAAATAGCATTATATCAGTGGCGTAACTAGGGTTGGTGTCACCCCCACGGACCTCCATCCGTACCAGACCATACAGAATTATTCTTGGTGATGTTTTTTGTACTAATGTTACTTATAAATCATAATTCCCGTACATCACTTAGGGCCGGTTTCATGACTACCGGATAAATATTGTTATCGGGAGCTTAATGTTAGCGACCAGAAAAAGGTTATCAGCACTTTAATATTTTACACGTAATATGAACTTAATGTATCTGAAAGATAAATATATTTGTATACATACAACGCAAGGTTGGTACTGTTTTTACTGGTGCGCGCATGCATACAGCCTGGCTAGTAGCTACAACACTCAACATTTGTTAAATAATGGCGGCTAAACGAGTGCGAATGAACAGATGGCGTCATGTGGGTGCAGAAGCTAGGTTGTATTGCAAGTATTAATTTTGGTGAGAGCTTAATGTTAGCGACCAGAAAAAGGTTATCAGCACTTTAATATTTTACACGTAATATGAACTTAATTTATCTGAAGGATAAATATATTTGTATACATACAACGCAAGGTTGGTACTGTTTTTACTGATGCGCGCATGCGTACAGCCTTGCTAGTAGCTACAACACTCAACATTTGTTAAATAATGGCGGCTAAATGAGTGCGAATGAACAGATGGCGTCATATGGGTGCAGAAGCTAGGTTGTATTGCAAGTATTAATTTCGGTGTCTGCCAAAAATATGTGGTCACTAGTTCGGTACAACGTTTACAAAATTTAATTTATTTTACTCACATTTAAATAATTTGTTCTTATATAACTATAACTCTACAAATAGCTTGTCAGTTTTTATAGAAGTGTGAATTAAANAAGTGTGAATTAAATGTTCTAACTTTATAAGCTTATAACCCAAACGGTTAGAAATACGTGGTGCTAAATATGATTATTCTAACTTTATATATAGTTAGAGCCTAATCTTGTGCCTACTAAACACGTGAACCAAGATTTTAACCTAAAAAAAAGATTCCGATAGGCTTAACATCATGAAAAATAACGCATAATTATGTCAACGCCCATTTTAACTTTCAGATAAAATATTCTGAAAATTGAAAAATGACACCTGAACACGGGAATCAAGCCTTGGACCTTTAGCTTAGTACGCCAATGCTCTAACCACTGAGCTATTCAGGAGTCATCCCGTGCCCAGGCTCATTCATTACTCATATTTTAAAGCAGAGTCTATGATGGACGTGCGGAAATCCCTGGGCACGGGACGACTCCTGGATAGCTCAGTGGTAGAGTATTAGCGTACTAAGTCAAAGGTCCCGGGTTCAATTCCCGTGTCCAGGTGTCATTTTTCAATTTTCAGAATATTATATCTAGATGGTGAATTCCTCTATAAAATTAATAATAGCTTCGGCTATTTGATTCTTTCAGATAAAAGTGATCAGGTACTTAAACCTCCTGATAAAAATGTGATGGATAAATACATTTCATCTGGCAGAATAAATGCTATCTGGCAGTCATAAGACTCACTTTTAACCTATCGACCAGATAAAAATATTTATCGGCGAGATTAATATTTGTTCAGGAGTCATAAGACCGGCCTTTTACAGTGTAAATTCGGTAAGAAAACAATAATATTATAAGTGGAAAAGTTTCAGAATAACATCACAGTTATTTCAATTTTAACTCGTTAAACTTTACCGTTACATAAGATGCAATAATGGATTAAGTTAGCACAATAAATAATGGCCCAAATAATGTTTAAGTTGTAAATAAATGAATACTACAAAATATTCAAAGTATTGAAGTTAAAATACCAGAAAATATAACGAAATTAGTGACTATAAAAACATCAGCAGCAATAAAAATAAGAGCACTTGTTTGTATCTCGTGTAGACGGAATTCAAGGTGTCTTTTAATTAAGTAATAAAGACAACGCTTACCGGAGGAACGCATGCGCATTAGAAGGTTCAAAAAGTAAATCAACATAGAGTTATCTTTGTAGGTATATTGATACAGTATATGTAAGGTGTGCTTACGAAAGATGTGTTTATGTTTGTAGCTAACTAAAGGGATATTTTTTAAATAATAAATTTCTGCCGATACACTACACAAAATGTGTATATACAGTCACTTTGGTGTCACTCTGTGTGGTTCGCACCCCGTACACCATCCTGCATATATCTCGTCTTAAGGATCTCAACTACGGTAATACTTTAATAGGAAGAGACCTAGCTGACAACTAGAAAGTTAACTATATCTACTTTCACGTATTCATACATAAAATCATGTGATCTGCAGCTGTCACTTTTGATAGATATTATCAATACCTATGAAATAATATTGATCATATAGATAAATCATATTCTGAAAATTGAAAAATGACACCTGGACACGGGAATCTAACTCATGTCCAGGTGTCATTTTTAAATTTTCAGAATATAATATCTAGATGGAGTAATCCTCACTAAAAGAATAAATAATAGCTTTGGCTATTTGATTCTTATATAGTAAAATGTTATCATAGTTTACCGCAAAAATATATATTTATATTTGATGGAAGTTTCTTCTTACCAAAATCCTGGTATAAGAAGTATGCACTGGTTTCCTTGTTTTGGTTGTAATTTATATTTACAGCAGAAGTTTGTCCACATCAAAAGTGAGTACATCACCACCAAGTCCCACTTCCAATTATCTCGGTGTCATGCTCCCAACATTTCCAACAGAGATGAGATTGAACTCTAACTTGACAAGACAGTCAAGTCTAGGTTCACTGTTTCGACGAGGTTGCGTCTGATCATTTGTGATCCGATTATTAACTCTTTGATGGTGTATCGGATTTGGCAGTACAAATATTCAGGTGGGCTGCTAGTCTGCTCAAAATGTATTTAGGATTTAATGAGCCACCCCTACTTTTCCCCCTTACGAACGTGTTCATAAATAATGGTCCAAGTTTCACGCAAATTTCAGCAAAGCTTCAACCCGTTTTGTCGGCTGCACGCACGGTCTAAGACAGTGATGGGCAAAGTACGGTCCGTGGACCAGATACGGTCAGTGAACAGGTTCAATGCGGCCCGTGAAAGGATTCCAAATTTCGATTTTTAAAAATGTGTTTAAAAAAATTTGGGAGAAACTAAGAAAATGCACTTCTCACTCATTTGTTTTTTATTTCTATTTTATAGCTTTGGTAACCAGTATCCAGCGATTAAATAGTACGCAAATCATCCACTAAAACCAGCTTGAATTAATTGAATTACAATGTAACACACAATTAAAGCAGTTGTATCTCAAGTCCTAAAACTTGAGTTTTACAAGTCCTTATCAAAATCACTTTTCCCAAATTTGATAACTCATGCCCAGAAAGTTAACGCAATGTTTGCATCGTAATATATATGCGAGCAAGTGTTTTCTACAATGAAACTTTGAAAAAGTAGTGTTAGAAACAGACTGATAGACGGTCACTTAGCTTCACTTCTGAGAGTCAACTCATCCCAGCTGGAACCAGACTATGTCAAACATTTAGAAGAACAGTCACAGTTCCACTCATCACACACGCTTTCATTCAAGTGTGTTAAGGGGGCTACATATGGGAGCCAATACAGTGTCACTCAAGTGTTCAGCTCTATCACGATTTTGATAAAACTATTAGTAGTATTAAAGTTTGGTCTTCACTAGAATGAATACAAAACTCTATTCTATGTTTCTATAGATAAGAGAAATCTGTAAACATGGCTTAAAATATGAAATTTTGCCC
>CABFWB010005035.1:0-18982 GCA_902151455.1 Timema bartmani
AGAGTCTATGATGGACTTAGCGGAAATCGTCGGCTACAAATATGTGATTATATTAATATCACGAGCCATCGGATAACGTATGTGATAATAAAAGAGAAGGTAGAGGCAGCACCTAGAGCCTATCACATACAAACATAAAGTCACAAAATAGTGGGTTGGGTTTCTAGACGAATAGCAAAATTTGTTAGCAAATACTTCAGTAATATAATATAAAACTGAGTACACATTAAGATCAGTTACTTGCCATTGATCGAACAATGGTATCATATTGTCAATATAGGCAGATGATGGCATAGCACTAAAAAAGTTTTTACCATTGATAATGTAAATAAAAACCCAAAGTTAAAATATTAAGACAAATGATTTGTTAACTTTGTAATCTGATATTAAAGTTTGATAACATCAAATTTAAATACTTCAACTATCATAAGTTAGAGATATCCTTGAATTAGTATTTTTAATCATACTATCTTAGACAGTGTGTTTAGGTTAAGTTTTATTTAACCATCTTCAATTACAACCAACAAACAAAATCCATTTTGATGTTTTAAAGTTGGACCTAGGTACCTATAATGCATGGTTCTAAACAAACATCTTTATTTTAAGAAAAATATCATAATTAAATATTATATTTACCATTTATTTTAGTTACATATCTGGGCATCTTTCATAATTTTTATGGAATTTTCAAGAGATGTAAAAGATAGCTAATGAAGTATTTTCATTATAATTGAATTTTAATTAGGAAAACAAAAACTATTTATGGATTTTTTTTTTGGGATATTAATATAAATTGACTGTTTATAACTTGACAGTTAATGAATAATTTATTCTTCTTTTTAAATGTAAGCCTAATTTTAAATTCGGGTTAAGTTCAATTAATATAATGATATTGAGCTCTTAACATCAGACACTTTAGTAAAAATAGATGGTTTTAAATATTACTACTCCTTCTACAAATAGTTAAATTAGTATATAATAGGCACAGTTATGTGTTCATTTACAAACTAGTGTTGTTTTGTAACACTTGGTGTAGGAACAGGGAAGGCAGTGGAGCCAAGAGTATGGCCGCTGACATTATTGAGTTGATAATTCAAGGAAAATATGTCCTTGAAACAAATACTATGTGTGTTGGGATAAGTTTAATATACGGTATTGTCTAATATTGAACAATTCGAGTAGGTACTAAAATAAAACCATCTTAAAAATAATCACAAAGTCTTAATTGCCATGTGAATAAAGACAGTACTTACTTGTATATGAGTATTACTCAAGTAATAAAGTGTTTTCAAAGATTAAAACAAAACATATCTCCATATACAAAGGTTTAGGACACTGACCCTTAATGATCCAAGGCAGTCACACACATATACAAACCTGCTATTTATACATCTGTTCACTGTTTTCCACATTCTTGATCAATGACAAGTGTTAAGATATATTCAAAATATGCAAAAAATACTGTTTATTTCAAAAATGTTCAAGAAAAGCCGAAAAGCCACATGTATGAAAAAAGTCAGAAGACCTATTTTCTAAGGCAGAAACACAAAAAAAAAAGATAAACAAAACGATTCCATCCACCATTGGTAAAAATAAAAGTAAAGTAAAACGCATTACATTCTGAGAAGAATTCTTACAAAGATGCACCATCAATGTGATTTTTTTTTAAATTTCAATAAATTATGTTCTAATTCAATGACACCATATTTACAATATTCCTCAGTCTACTTGCTACCCAGATAATTTATTAACTAATATGAATGTATTAATTATTTGTTGAAAAGGGTATTAAAAACTATAGAAGAATACATATAGTCTATCAACTAGGTGAAAAAATGGTCCATTTCAGCGCTAAAGACGTATGGGGTGTCATTTTTTTCAGTTTTTGTGTGTATGTAGATTACAAATATGGCAACCCGGAAATTTAAATTGGTATCTTTCTCATATTTTTTTGCTAAAAAACGTTGAAAATAACACATTTTTTTTTTGTTTTCATCTTTTCACTTACTAAACATAAATTAAAAAAACCATATGCGTACAAAATTTGTTTAGTTATAAATCCTCTACAAAAAGGTTCAGTTCATTTTTAAGGTTAAACCAACGATAAAAGCCCTAACGAGGGTCAAACCTGAATAATATCTCGCTATTTCGGGTCTTATATGCATCACACAAAGCTTATAAGCGTAAAATCCATCAAACTGAATTGCTGAGAATAGTAAATGGAATTTAATAATGATTATGTGTAATAATTACTGATATTCACAAAACATTGTACAGTTTATATTGGTGAGACAATCTTCCTAAAGTTACTTCAGAGCCCAGGAAACAGAATTGATAGAATTTTTGATTTGTACAAAATTAACTCGATTAAAGACTTCGAGAGAGCTCACGGGCAAGATTTGTGTTGTATGCAAATATAAAAGGAGGCTTTGAAGTTAAGTCTTGGCCACAGCCCACAGTTCCTTACAGCTAATTCAAACAAGGATAACATCATTAAGTTTCTAATAGATTTGTGGAGCAAACTGCAGAGTAGAGTTATGTTCATTGCTAGTGAAGACAAGTGCTGGAAAGTAACATCTGTTGAAGCAACAGAGTTTACTGAACTTGCTTGTGACCACGAAGAGGCCGACACAAGGCTAGCCTTACATGCTGCACATCATGGAGAAGCAACATCTCTGCAATTGTTGTTTATGCTGATTACACCAATGTCCTAATCATTCTGATAGATTTCATTCAACAAATTAAATGCCAAGTTTATGTGAGAATTGGTAAGCAAGGAAAAGATTGGATTGTCTCCCATCAAAATGTTGTTGGCAAGCACAACCCTAAACTATCAGATGGCTGCAACATTGATGACTTCATGAAAACTCTGATAGGATTTCATTGCTTCACAAGCTGTGACATTGTTTCAGCCTTTTATGGCATAGGAAAGAGGGTGTCTTTCAAACTAATGAGCACTGCAGCACACTACAATGAATCGATCGTTAAAGCCTTTGGTGAAGATTGTACGGTGAGTGAGCCCCTAAATGCCAGCTTGGAGAAGTTTGTGTGCCAAATGTACGGTGGGAAAAACAACTGGTTACGTAAATAAACTGAGGTATGATTTGTATTGCTGTAAAGGAGGCAATATTCTGCCAGAACTCTTATCTACTTGTCATTCAACATTACGCCTCCAGGTGAGTAGAGCCATATCATTCAACATTACGCCTCCAGGTGAGTAGAGCCATGTCATTCAACATTATGCCTCCAGGTGAGTAGAGCCATATCATTCAACATTATGCCTCCAGGTGAGTAGAGCCATGTCATTCAACATTACGCCTCCAGGTGAGTAGAGCCATGTCATTCAACATTACGCCTCCAGGTGAGTAGAGCCATGTCATTCAACATTACGCCTCCAGGTGAGTAGAGCCATGTCATTCAACATTACGCCTCCAGGTGAGTAGAGCCATGTCATTCAACATTATGCCTCCAGGTGAGTAGAGCCAACTACCAGGCAGCTATATGGAAGAGAGTTTTAACATGCTTTCAGATGGCTATCACACCATATGAACATGAATGGTTTGAGGATAATGGCTACATTGCCATTATAGGTGCCAACTGCAGTGATGCTTTGCATATTAAGCACTCCCTACAATATTTTCAGGAGTGCTCGGCACCCCTAATATTTCAGCCTTTTAAAAACCTTAATATTATGGTGCTAGTTCTATCTTGGATATATGGTTGAGCAGCGAACAGTGTTTTATAGCGTAGCAAGAGGCAGGTCCTGTCATTTGAAATGCAAGCAAGCATGATTAAGTTGGTAGCACTCACCACTCATGAACAGACAGCCTGGCATTTGTCAACATGTTTCCATTATAGTTTGGTTAGTGGCAGTACTAGTGTTTTATGTATTATTTTTGTGTTCTGCATGTTTGTTTTCTTTTATTAAAATTTTTTATTTTATTTTATTAAACATACACTGAGACTAATAAATTGCACCTTAACTTTGGCCATTTTTTTAATACAGCGCTTGAAAATTGTATGCCACGCCCACACCCCTTTTTATCGAGCACCCCCAATATTTTTTTACAGCCTATGATTGCTATAAAATGACTTGGAAGTCAAGCCGTTCCTGAAGAAGTACTGGAGATGATGATATCATGCAACAACTGCAAATCCTGTCAATCAAGATCATGCACGTGCTCGGACGTCAACCTCCCATGCACTGACATTTGCAGTTGCTTGTGTGATAAACAAGAAATTGATACAGAATATGAAGAGTACGCGGATCATGATGGTGATGGTGACAATGTTAATGACCACGATGATTTTGAAGACGAATGTTAGTGAAGCTATAAATTGATATACAGTACAAAGAGTTGTTAGAAATCTTAGTATTTCCATTTTTTGGTTCTAAAATAGAATACTTTTTAACAACAACTTTATAAATATGTGTGTTTGTAGCAAAAGTCACCAGAGAGCTAATATGTACTCTCAGTAAGCTATGTGTAAATAAATATGCATTAAACCTTACCAAAGTATGAATTTATCGTACTTGTTTGTGTCAACCGTAAAACTAAAAGGGAGAGAGTGATGATAAACTTTGTGGTGTAATAGAAATTAAACAAATATTGTTTTGTGAATAGGAATTACATATAAATATATTGTAACTGTATAAAATTCAGTTTAGGGTATTTTAAGCATATTAGCTTTGCGTGATGCATTTAAGACCCGGAATAGCAGGATATTATTCAGGTTTGACCCTTGTTAGGGCTTTTAACGTTGGTTCAACCTTAAAAATTAACTGAACCTTTTTTTTTTGTAGAGAATTTATAGCTAAACAGATGTTGTACGAATATTTTTTTTAAATTTATCTTTAGTAAGGGAGAAAATAAAAACATAAAAAAGTGTGTTATTTTCAACGTTTTTTAATTTAGCAAAAAAGATGAGATACCAATTTCGATTTCCGGGTTCCCATATTCGTAATCTATACAAAAAAACTGGCTAACATGACACCCCACACGTCTTTACCGCATAAATGGTACTATTCACATGGAAATCGGCGTCTAGCTGATGGACTAAAAATGTAATGTTCATCACTGTGGAACTGTCAACCAGTCAATCCATTATTGAGTGGGGAAAGCACTAGAGGAGGGGTGTTTTGGGGTTCTCAAACACCTCCAGACGAAAGTATTGTTGTATTAAACAAACTTAAATTGTTTCAAGAGGCATTCGAAGCTTAAATATGCCTTGCCAGCTACTGGGAGACTTCATCATGAGCCACCTAAGGTAATACATCTCCCAAAATAAGTTTGGGCACAGATAACACAAATTCCTAACGCTGAGGATATTAAATTAACATGGGAACAATATAATGGCTTCAATTCATCTCCTTTATCGGAGGGGCAAGGAGCACTTTCTCTAGTGGCTCTCCCATCGGTTCAATCTGTGGGCTTCTACATTTTGACTAATTTTGTTAAATGAGGCCATAACATAAACACAAATACAAAAAGCTTGAATGCATTAGGATTTTTTAAAAAACTATTATACGTAAACAAAATATTGACTAAAAATTGCAAGACTTCAAATACAATAAAACTAAACAAAAAAAGATTGTTAGAAAAACTATAAATTATTACTATGTTTTGTGTCTAAAATCATCTATATGATTATTATTATTATTATACATATTTTTATAAAATAATTGTCACTATCATCATTATTATCATTATCATTATCATTATCATTATCTCTATCATTATTGTTATTATTATTTTTGTTATTATTTTTGATATTGACATTTAATTTATGTAAATTATTAAGTACTTTATTCCAAAAAATATTCTAGATCTAGATACAAAAGGAATGTTTCATAAAATTATTAAACAGTGGTTTCCTATTTAGTGCTTGAATGAAAAGAAATTTTATATATAAATATATATATATTGCTTAACACTATTTTGTTCACAGTTATAAACTTTTTTAATCAAGTTTAGCCTTAATGACATTTATGTATAATCAGCTCTGTAACTAGCAAAGTAGTAGTAACAACTACAATGCAATTATTATTAGAGACAAATTTGGGTCGTTCACAGATATGCATTTAAATATAGTTGTTAAAATAAATAAGTTTTTTGAAATAGAGTGGGCTCTAAATGCCAAATTAATTAAAATAAATAAATGTATAACCATACTATTTCATTTCACGGTAGTAAGCCTGCCTAGTGGACTCTGGGTTGGTTTCCCACCATATCTGAAATAATTATTTTCTCCCCTGCAAAGTGATACATTGACGGCTAGGGAACTGGGTTTTGTATGTTATAAGATCAAATTTTGGTGTATTAAGTCATATTCTGGTTCAGGGCCTATAAATGTTTATATATTTGGAATTTATAGAAATAATCTTGCCTAAAGGTATTAAATTTGACGGTACACTTGAATTTATTTTTAGTAGTCTATTTTCTATGGAGACAACAAAGAAGGGACAGGAGTTTTCATAATTTTATGTTTATTAGACTACGGTATGAATGATTATGTCCCGTCCGCGTTGGAGTATTATGAATAATCTCAAACTGATGTTTTTCCCGTCAACATTATAATTTCACACACATTCTTTTTAGAGTAAAGAGCATAGTTTTTCTATCTTTATATCAGGGTAGCACCCTTTGATATGTCCCCAAAATTTAGTGCCACTCTCGCTATGAAACCCCTCATTTCCATGTGTTTTGGGTTTAGGAAACACTAAATATATATAAGGTAATAAAAAATAAAAATACGTTTTTGTGATTAAAAATATATCATAGAAACACAAAATTAATATTAACTAAATCAAGAATATGTTTCTAATGCAATACTTATAGACTCAAGTATTAACTTCCCATGTATTTTCACGGCACCCCATTAAGAACTTCCGGCCTAGACTCTAGAGGAGTCTTTCCCAAACATTGGTACGTGTACCTCCAGGGATATAATACTGAGTTCTATGAATCATAAAATAGTTTATGATAGTAGTAAGTGTAATAAATAGAAAAATTAACATATATTTTGATGTGATGTTTTGGTATTTTTTTTCACATTTATTTCTCTTTGTCACGGCTTTTTTTAACTTACCCTTATAGATTTATTAACGTTTGAAGGGAAAGTTTAAACTGTTAAGTATCTAGCATTATTTGGAATGTTAATTACTGCATCAGGTGCTGCACAATGAATGGCTTACTCACCATTATATATAAACATTCTGTGAGGTAAATAATTACCTTGCTAAACTGCAGCCAAATTGTATAACAGTGTCAACACAAACTTGCAAGCTGTCTTAAAAGTAATGGAGAGAGGAACCTCCGAACTGAGTATAAAACATTTAGTGTTTTCAACTCTTGGGAGAAGAGTAGGGGTAGGACCTAGACATAACGCCTTCCTTGGGAACCAGCAAACTTTCCACTACCTCATCTACAGAGCAATACCCTTATAAGAGTCCTGGATCATATCCTGGCTGTGGCAAATGAACTAGGGGTGATTTAAATCATAATTAATAAAAGTATAGACTATATTTTTTCCTGAAGTAAGGTAACTTCAAATGTTCCAAGATAAAGGTTGACACTCTTTTTCTATGCCCACTTATTTAACTTTTAAATCACTTAGTTCAAATCATTAATAGTTATGGTAAACAATAATTCAAACTTTGTATGAAAACTTTTGATTTTGTCAGCTGTATTAAGGTGTGTAGAGGCAAAGTGAAAGCGAGGCTGTGTTCGTGAACAGAGAGCGAGGCAATATGTGGCTGAGCCAATTCATGTCTGCACATAAAAGTGAGGCTGCACACACGTGTGCCTTTGTTCAGCCTTGCTGCAAATTTGGCTCTAGTTTATATGCACCATTAAAAATATTAGTAACTACGAGCAAGTATGAAATGTGGATGACACAAGACTACTGCTCATACCAAGTTGGCCATGGCATGCCATTGGTGGAAAAGCGGGATAGGTGCTAAAGGAAACATTTAGGGATTTTTTTCCTCTTTCCAGGTATCAATAATATATAATTATAAAAAAATAAGTCCACTCATGACAAATATGGTTATGAGAAACACTTTACTGAAATATATTACTAAAGTCTTGCATAACCATTATTTCAAAATTCTTGATCTATTTTTCCTCTTTTAATCTACATTTATAGTACTGTTAATTAATCATATAAATTCAAGTTTGTACTTACAGAAGACTGGCGTTATGAAGCATTTGTGTAATATCACCCACAGCAACTAGTTTATCAGAAGGAATCTTCAACCAATTATTGAAGGCCAGAGCTAATTTGGCACGAATTTGCTTGCCAGGCACTTGATGAATATACCTGAATGGCTCTAAGAGTTTCTAAAAAAAAAAAGCAAAATCATAACCAATTAAAAGTGTAGGTAAAATGACAACAATAATCAAACTGGCCGAGTTAGTTTAGTGTTAGCAGGCTTAGATTTAAACGTGGTGGCAGGAATTTAAATCCAAACCAAGTAGGCTACTTTTAAGGGTGTTTGTACCCCCATTTGTGGATCACCATCCTCTCTTAAGAGCCTATATCATCCCACAAATAACTTAACACCTAGCTTAGGTAGGTATTAAAGCTCAAAGCCAAACATCGCATTCTGGTGCAGTTTTCTATATTCTAAGCCTAATAATAGAAATCAATGAAAGTGAGACTACTGAAACTGTTTTAAATTAAATACAAAAATATTGGAACATAATTATTTTTAAACTAAAAATCTATTAAGTGGTCCCAATGTTAATGTTTTCAAATGAATAATAAATTATTATTATTATTATTATTATCACCACATCTTAATACCTGTTCGGGTTATACGCACTTACGCTAATGTGTTATGGTAGGGTGATTGTGAGATGAAATGGAGGACCTACACTTTAACGTGGAATCCGAACCACGGTGGAGGCCTGGAATTCCTCACATTCACAAGTTGTGATTAATACAAGTCTTGTCAGAGGTGAAGGAAGGGTTTGGCAATCAGATAAATCTGTGCCAGGACCAAGGATTGAACCCTAGACCCCCAGCACAGAAGTCTGACACCTTACCCCTAGACCGCCAGGTCACCAAATGAATAATAAAGAAAACTGCACATTGATCCATTTTCTAATTTAAGAGTAATCTTAGTGGTTATCTAATTTTCCTGTTAATTGGCCATGAGATGAGTTAGCAGTATTAAGAAAAATCATGGTGTACCAATAGTTCCCCCAAAAATAGTCACCGTCTCATTATCGGTACCTTAAATTAGTTAAAATAAGCAAGCCTTCAAAGACAGTAAAATATATTAGGTTTAACAATAATAATAATTTTTTCAGCCTTTCAAGATTTGTTGTAGCCAAAACCATCTTTGGTGTCAGCGATTATGGTGGAAGTGTAGGGAGCATGAGCTAAGAGGAGTGTTTTTGCAGATTTTATAGCAACACATATTTTTGACCCAAATAAGTAAAATATTGCTTCAATACAAACATAGAGTATAAGATTCTTCACATGTTGATATCAACAGTTGATAAATATATGTCATGAGCATAGCGGCATTAGATGACAAACTTTTTAAATTAAGAGAAAAGGTTGTCATTAAATTTCAGAACACCCTTGACAGATATTCAACAACTGTTGAAGTCACTGTGTGAAGAAAATTAAACTATGCTTGTATTGAAGCAATATTTTACTTATTTGGGTCAAAAAAAGTTTTGATGCAAAAATTGCAAAAAAGTACCCAACCTAGACCTTTTCTCACATTCTCAACACTCCCGCCTTAATAATCTAGGACTTAAAGGTCTAGAGCAAGGATTTTAAAAGTGGGGTCCATGATATCGCCAAGGAATCTGTTACATATACCTTTGTTTATTTTTTTAGATCTTATAAAATTGTATATAAAAGGGTAAATCACTGGTATGCATACTTAACAAATGGAGATACCTTCCCATATAAAAGCCCGCCGAGAAAGTGAGCTTTAAAAGTGAGGGGTTGGCCAAGCCCTTTGTGCTCACATCTTTGAGAGGAGCATTTGGGCATTCATTTTTAGCTTAGTTTTCTCGGCAGCCAGCACAAAGAACTTTCAGAAAAAACACTGAGACATTTGATGCCTTTTCCAACAACTTATTCGTGCGAGCAAGCCTTTTATGCTCGTTACGGTATAAAAAAAAAGTGAAGCTGAGTTGTTTTGTTGAATCAGACTTAAGGAGATGGTAACTAAAATTGCCTCGGATTTTAAAGTCCCACAAGCAATTCCACTTTTCACATTAATTATGAGAAATATAGGCCTACAAATATTTTATATATATATATATATATTCTTTTAATTTTTATTGTAACTATTTTTAATTTATTTTGTAATTATTTTTCATTAAAAAAATTAGCACGGTGTGACTAAAAATAGGAATTATTAGGCGATTAGTAATTTCTCCCAATAATAAACTATAAATTTATGATTATATTTTTTTAAATAATTTATCCTACATCAAAGTGTCTGTGAATCGTCTGTTCCATAGTTAGAGGGTTTGTGTGACTAAGAAGTTTGAAGCACTGGACTGGTGTTTATTAAGAAATCTAGATAATTTGGCCCAAAACAAATTATATTGAGTTCTTCCATAGGCTTAACACATTATTTTAGACATTTACATATTGATTTACACACACAAATTGTCACATTATACAACAAAGATTAATGCATAATTCATAAAACTTGTGTAGGCCTAATGTGTATTGCTAATGAGTAATGACCATTCTGACAATAAATGTATCATAAATTAAAAATCCAAGCAAATCGTGAATTTAATGTGTAACTGAACAATACAACCTACTGGCTCAATAGTACCGGTATTCTTGATTGAAATATAGACCGCCATCACAGAGAATCACAAAACAATTTGAAGACCCATTAGAGATATTTTAGGTTCCTCACCGTGAGAGCCTACTTAAATTTGATTGATTCATATGAGCTGTTACGTGGCAACAATCAAGTGCATCCATTTTAGATAGATCTTAGTGTAATATAGATATAATATTATGAGGAGGAAAATAGCAGTCGAATAAGTTTGCATATTTTTAATTTGAGCATACGGCTAAATATAGGCCACCTGATAACTACTTTAAATTTTAGAAAAGAAAAACAAAATAAAATATTTAAGTCATTCAGGGTTTATATTGGAATGCCTTCCTTGGCCAAAGCTTGTTTGGTGGAATCTGCAAATTTCAATCATTGACCTTACAGATAAATTTTGTAAAAAAATATACCTATCTGTGTGTGCACTCATCATCCCCAAAAATGTATAAAATTTTAACTAATTTTCATCACATTGAATATGGCTATTGTATTTCTAGGGTCCAGTATGCAAACAAGTTCTTTTTAAAAAAAATATTTTATCTAAAATAACACTACCAGACAACGTTATAAATTACATTTGAAAGTAAAGAGGAAAATATGTTAAAATATTTTGCTTTGCTAATTAATTTGTGAGCAGGCTAAAATAAAAAGACATTTAACATTATTTTTACGTTGGTTACCAGGTTTTCCCACCATGTACACAGTGATAACTTTAGCTAAATAACTAAATAAAGGTATGGTTGGTTTGTATTTCATAACATACAAACAATTATTTTAAACAAACTATAGAAATAGTAACCAAAGAGGACATGATTATTTTATTTTTCTGTGTCATATTTTGGAAAATGTAATTTTTTTTTCATTCATACACACACAAAAAGCAAATTTCCAATGATAAAATAAATAATGTATAATAATTCTAGATAATATAATAAATTCAAAAACCTTAATCACAGAAGAATGTTGATATTTAGAACATAGCCTAAATATTTAAAAGAATGTCACAACATGGCATTCAAAATATTTAATATACAATAGTTTACATTTGTACCCGCTAGAATAAACTATCCCAAATAAACAACGACTAACCTTCCAGGCGTCAACAACTTATTTTTCATGAAATTTCTGAGATCCTGAAATATCTTGCATTAAAATACATCATACCCTCTTTGCTTACTACTCTCCAAACTATTATTAATAAATATAATATAATATTATGTTTAAGAGTACAAAATACCGGTAATAGTCTATATTTTATGACTTACAAAATAACACAACCTAAACTAATATTCCATGATTGACTAAGTTAAATTAAATGCCAAAATAAGTTAGGATGGGTACCTGTGATATAGGTAGGTTAAGTTAATATTTTCTAAACTTAGACTTAAAATTGTGTTAATATTTTCATGTAGCTATTTACCTTTTATGAGAAAATGTAGATACTATTTTGTTACCTGCTACAATGGCCACATGGTTTAAGGCGTCACTCTCGTGTTAGACTAGACTGCCTATGAAAAGGCGATCGGGGTTCGAACCTGGTCGGGTGTAATGAGGGTGGTTTTTCCAAATGGTTTTTCACTTTGCCTCCACAAAAGTGCGGGTCCACTTCCTCTAAATTCAACCCTTCTTATTCCTAGGTAGCTATTAAGACACAATGCAAAAAAAAATGTTGCCCGGTACCAGTAGGGCCTAATGTTATTTTGATTAAAATATTTTTTGAAAAATAAATTAGTTGCATACTAGAGCCTATTTTTAAATAAACTGATTTTAAACTACAAATATCTTCAATAAATAGCATTTAATTACCTCATCTTCAGATCTGTCGCTAGAGTTGAGTCTACTATTAGAAACTCCATTTCCTTCGCCGACTTGAGTTTCCATTTTCATTAAATATCGTTTTCTGAACAAAGTTTTTTTGAAAACAAAATAATAATTCCTCTTGCAAAGAAACGATGCCACTATTAAAACCTGAGCTTCACACCAAATTTATAGCACATAATAATTTATAACCTCATTTTCTGTCAAGTCTAGACGTTGATATTCGTACAGATCAATGTTTATTTACAAACTAGTAAGATGTTAAAGGTGACTGCTCATTATATTAACAGTAAAGTTATTTCATTGTGACTGGACAGGCAGCTTTAGTTTTCAGATTAAACTATCCTTTACGCAGCAGCTTACAAGAGGCCAGCAGGGTCTACTTATAGCGTGTGTGATATTTATTTATTTTGTGAGGTTCATCCTTTGCCGCTAGGCCCCTCTATGACTTGGTCCCACATTTTAGCCATGTTGTTTACTTGAGTGAAATTCTTTTTGTACAGCTAGAAGCTTATGTATAAAAAAAAGATAAATAAAAAAGTGAAAAACACATTACTTGAGCTTAGAATGTTACTGATTAGTAAAATAAATAGCTCTTTTAATATAAATTAATATTATTTTCAATAGTTTACACTATGGAAGAGTGAGGGCAACAGTTATCTACACTTTTCACTGTTATAATTTTTTCAATATTTTAGACGAAGAACACACTTTGCATAGTTTAAATTTAGTTCTGATTTACACGTCAAAGTTAACAACATAAAACACACATTATACTAATTGGATCAAGGTAGAATTGCGTATTTATTAGGTATATATTCATACTAATTATTCAAAAGCTTTTCACGCTGTTCATAAAAAATAAGTTCTTAGAATAAAGTTAAAAAGTTGAAAAATGTTATGTAAACATAACGATTTCACTAAGAAAGTGGCTATATCCGAATAATCTGCGCACTACGCACTTGTGCACTTTACTGCACACTTTAATCAAACACGTTTCTGGCGCCCTAAGGTTCATATGAAAACTTTTCGGACACCAAAGTAGTGTACACCTAGAGATATCTGGTGGCCACTTATGAAATATGTGTTTCCATGGCAACGAGATTGGTTTTTGATAGTAGTCTATAAGTTCGTTCCACTGTCCCTGTAATGAATAAAATCAAGTATACACTAGAAACTTTTTCTAAAAGTAGGGTATTGGGGGGTATTATGGTGATAAAGGTAAAAAAAAAATCTAGAAATTTAATTAACTTTTTTATGCCTATTATTATGTGTTAAATAGCCTGTTAGCGTTGCAATGCTAAATATTGTTTATTTTTATTTATGATGTTATTGTTGTGTGCATAGCGTGGCAACATTGAACCTTTTGTTTTTTTCTTACTCTCAACGAACATTACCATTGTTGTTTAGTTTTTTTGCGCCGATTATAATTGCTGTATAATTTTCATCCAAATAAATGTCTACGTCTAAACAAGTGTCGCCTTTCACTGCAAGTCCTGTCTACTCACCATTACAACCACTAAACAATTCGTCCATCATGATTTTTATAAATAGGAGCACGTATATGAAGTTTGTTTAGCTGCCGTTATCTTAATTTGGTTTTAGAGCCTATAGGGCTTTAAAAATGATCATAATTACATGAAGATCTCTTGTTTTGAGACATTCTAAATATTTTACAAATAACCAAGAATAATAATTACAATGAATCAGTGATGCAGAAAAGTTTTTATTTGGAGTGGGGGTTAAAAATAATAATGTGCTTTTATAGGGGATACATTTTTTGAGATAAAAAAAAGACCAGGGACATGTAATACAGCTGTCCCTCGCACTACGCGAGTGATTGGTTCTGATAAATAATCGTGTAACACGAAAACGCGTAAAGGGAATTAATTTAACATGGGTGAGTTAAGGGTTACTCCAAAGGAAAATAGTAAATAAAAACCTAATGCTTGTAAATAAATGCAATTTTTGTTAATTTATTAACTAGGATTATACTATAGGTAGCCTACACCTTTTGTAAATCTTCAATCCCCTGAAATTTGTAAACAAATACAATTTGTAAACAAATACAATTTGTAATAAATGTATCTAATTAATATAATGTTACAGGTACACTTACTTTTAATCTTCAAACGCATGATAAATTAACTGGAGCTGGCAAATCTGGATTATCACTCTCTTGATCGCTTGACGACCCTTGGACTGTAGGTTCTTGCTCTCTTGAAGGCCCTGAAAAGCTCTTGCTCTCTTAAAGGCTCTGGGACGGTAAGCTCTTGCTCTCTTGACGGCCCTTGGACAGTAGGATTTGCTCTCTTGAGGGCCCTGGGACGGTAAGCTCTTGCTCCTTTGAAGTCCCTTGGACTGTAATCTCTTGCTCTCGGAAAGGCCCTTGAACGGTAAGCTCCTTCACTCTTGAAGGCTCTTGCCTGACAGCTCTTGCTGTCATGAAGGCCTTGGGTCGTTAGACTGAAGATTTTCAACCTTTCTGATGAAATGGTGCTATAGTCAATATCTATAAATAATAGTAAAATAGAGTAAAATGTTATCTATGTTGACTGCAAACAATCTGTTTATATTTTATAAAAGGTGCTCCTAATGTCCATACGTTTAATTTATGTTCCCCTGGCCTAAAGTGTATAATAGAGCAGGTCTGGCTGATATAGGATACGAATATCCTATGCAGCACATCCATTACCCTACAATACATGTTAAGTAAAATAAAAACTAATTACAGCAATATGTTTAATTGGAAATCAGAAATAATTTAGAACGCTATGCTATTTAATATTCTATGTAATGTTGGCAGATTTATAGGAGTCTACGAATTTCAAATAATTACTTAAACTTATTTAAATAATTTAATTGAATTAACATACTGATTTGGCTGCACTCTAGTATACAAGTAGTAAGTTAAGAAGATTCCATCCTGATGCCCTCTACCAGAAGTGTGACAAAGCTTTTACGTTAGACGTTTCTTCAGTTAAACCTCAAGTCGGCCATTTGTGGATATGATTCAGGTTTTCTCTTAAACTAGGATATTTCAAAACTGTCTGAATGGATACTATTCCGAGTGGATACTATTCCAGTTTTTGTGGATATAATTCAGGTGGATACAATTCAGGATCTTCACAAATGTAGTGTGTTACAAAATTGTCGGAATGGATATCATTCCGAGTGGATACAATTCAGTCCCCTCGTCTTGATCACTCAAATGAACATTTACATCGAGGACCATCCTTTGATGGGGTGGAGATGGAGGTTGAACCCAAAAGAAAGAATCTACATTTTTAACAATTTAATTGGAGAACCAGGGTAGAGGCTAAATATTGTTTAAAATATATATATAGGAAAACTGTAGTGAGCCCACCTTGCTAACTGCCATTGATTTAGTAGCTGTTCGAATTTTTACAATATATGATGCCAAGGAGTCTTGGATTGACACAGATTTTTTTTTTCACGAAGTGATATATTAATTTGGCCCCACGATGTGAAGTTTAAATAAACATACTAAAAGGGGCTGCACAATTAATTAACGAAAAACTTTCTACCCTTCGCGGTAGAGAGTGGGGAGACACATTGATAGTAAGACGCAAACATTTCAACTGCATCCGTTGCAATGTTATTTCAATTTTCACTTTAATATCAATTGGAGTGAGAGCTATCATCACTTTCTTGCAAATACCAATTGGCGTTCTCTACCTACCTAATACTTAATAGACAAGCATCTGTGATTTTTTTTAGTGAAACTAAAAAACATTTCTCATATTAATAAAAACATATTTCAAATTAAAACAAAGATAAAACTGTACCAAAAAGGTTTCATCATATTTAAGGTGGATATATTTTAATTTTAAAAGGGTCAATAAGCTTTCACCAACATTTTAAAACAATCCTTCAAGACTATTGATAATCTAAAGAGCAAAATTAATTTTTTTGGTAACTGTGCAAATCTTGTAATAAAAGATTCGGTGTCAATATGTATGTCTTTGTGAACACACATGAGCACCAGTCACATGGGTCTAGCCTGACTTGTTGCATTTATGAGAAACTTTTTAGATTTTTTAGATTGGAAAATGTTCGTTCGGGTATAGATGTTAATACGGGAATTGTTGCTAATTTTTGTTAGCAAGAAACACATTGTTGGAAAGAAGTCGGGCCTTCACTGATGTAGTGCATTAAGAGTATTTATTATCTATGGTTTGAGGGGTGATTGTTTTCAGAGATTGAACACAATTTTGATTCCCACAAGTAAAATTCAGCTTTGACAACCTTATCATCCGTTTTCGAGTCATATTTGCTGTAAAAATTAATACAGGTTTCAATATCACAGAAATTGGCTTTAAAACAGTACTTGAGGATAGCTTTGTGGAGACTTGAAATTATATCTATTTTATTGTTGGATCGCTCTTCAAGGTGGTTTATAAAATCTTTTAAAAACGGAATGTACACAGAGCGCCTAAAATATTCTTCAAGACTGATTGATGGTATGTTTTTGTCAATAATTTATTCGGGTAACTTTGATTTCATTATTAATTATTGACATTATGTTCAATGATTTAGTGAATATGTGTTGAAACTCTTCTTCGGCGTGTTTTCTTTTATGAGATATGACACTGGTAATATTCAGAATGTGCTCACATGCTTAAGAAAGATCACAGTCAACTTTTTGAAGAACCTTGCATAGAGATAATTTCAAGGCAAATAACTCTCTGGCTGAACATAGAAAATGAACAACTTGCTCTGGGTGATCTTATTAAGAAACCGGGAAGCTTTGGGAGACGTGTCTGTGTTCTTACTCTCTTCCGATTCCTCCAGTGTGTGGATGATACAAGTATAAATATATACCAAATGCAATAGCTCATTATGGTTTTCCACTCACCTCGTATCACACATTGCAGTGAAGGTTGCTCGTGTAGGCACTGTCACTTCCTTTATAATGTTTTATTTGCGCCTATTGGTTCGTTGAGGATATGCTGTCATGAAGTTCCCAAGTGAAGTAACTGTTCCTATAGGTACAGTTTCAGATATCGGTAAACTGACAGCAGTAACCTAGTGCAAGATTTAGAGAGTGTGCACTACAGTGGACGTACAAAGCTTTAGGAAATCATTCCCTGATTACACCTTGTACACCATTCAATTTATCGCTCATTGCAGCTGCTCCGTCATATCCCTGCCCATACATAAGATTCAAATTAACACCCATGTTCTTCAATGCCTCCAAAATAGTGCCAGAAAGTCCTCGTCCAGAAACATCAAGTATAGGTATAAAATGTAAAAAATATTCCCTCAGTTTGAGCTCGAAATTTGAGTCAGTGCTATCAATATAACAAACACACAATGATAACTGTTAGACTCGAGAGATGTTTGTAGTTTCATCATCCATTACAGTAAAACATTTTGAGTTGTTATTTCTTTTTACAATACTCTCTTGGATGATTCTACCACAAATGTATGTAGCTTCGTTTCGTTTTATATATCTGGGATTGTATGAACCACATTACAAGGAGCTGTATCGATGTGATTCTTGAACATAAAGTCACCACACCTAACTCCCATCCTGAAAATCGCCCAAAAATTGCTATCATTTATCAAACGCATCAGGGACAGAGGCCAGAGTTCCTCATAATGGAATGTATTGTCCACCCAACATTATAATTATATCCACTATAAAACGGAGTCTATTTTGGCTTTCTGCCATGTGCTTCTTGAACCCAATGTCAATTTGTTTTATTATATTCACACGCGTTCCTTTCTGAACATCAAAAAATTATTTTGGCAAGCCCCTCTTTTTCAAAACCGTCGTTGTTGTCATTAGTAACTAAATTATTTCCAGTTAATGTTTCACTATTATCGGTTTCTAAAACATTGCGTTTTTTTGGTGATGAACCAATTCATAAAAGTAAACTAGCTAGTTTTGTTCGCTTATTAGAATTCATAACGCTAGCTTATAAAACAAAGTTTAGCATTCTGGGTAAGAGCAAGATGACCAGTTTAACCTACACAAAAACTCACAGTAACATACACAATAACTAACTAATCATAACTATCAAAACTAGACACCACAGTATTAATAACACACACAACCAGGTACGCTGTTCTCAAACTGCCGCTGTATATATATTTTTACAAACTGCAGAAGTTGATGGTTGATAGTCCATCCCACCCTCTAATTCATATTTATTTGACGACTCAGTAGCAACTTGTTCTTGGAACTAACGTTCGAATAGATTCAAGTTGAAAACGTTTGTTGTTTAATTATCTCAGTGATGCTTCCACCACCATCCCCACATTCACTAATACTTCCTTTTGTTTTGTATGTCAAATTTCGGGCGGGGG
>CABFWB010005035.1:24003-50473 GCA_902151455.1 Timema bartmani
CAGCTGGAGAAAATTCAAACACACACACACACACACACACACACACACACACACATATACACACACATATATATATATATAGTGCATTGTTCATATGGGTCACTCTGCAAATTTTGTTTATTTTTGTTATTTTGTACCTCCTCCTCCCCCTGTCCCTTAACGACGCAGGACGGGTACACCGTTGACGCCAGTACCATTAATTGGGGCCCATGACCTAGACTTGGGGGCGTGGCACAACGAAGCGTTATTGAGGGGATTTGAAAGGAGAAAGCACTTAAGATATTGTCACTTAAATATTTATTCGGGGCTTTAACACACATCCATGGTTGATCCAGGCACACAATTGAACGTTAAACGGAAACCTCTTTTCCATAATGCCCATGCGTGTGCGCAACTAAATATATCAATTAATGAATGCCACAACACAGACATAATAATAATAGGGTCTGGAATCCCTTGAAGAACAAATTATTTCATACTCTTAAGAGTTCACAACCCTTAAAACAACTACACACAAATCCGTGCTCGCGCAGTGGCGTGATTAAACACGTCGCTACTGCCCTAGCCAGGTTCGAGCTGACAGGCTCTAAGATAACTTCAAGACGAGAGTGATCGACGAGCCTGAAGTAAGAACCTCAAAGCTCGTAGAGACAGTGCACAGCCGTCTTCACGGGAACAAAAGAGTAGCGCAGAGTACACACACAAAAAAGTCAAGGAAACTCGGCACAAAGCGTGGCAAGGGGAGTAATGTGGCTGGGGAAACATATGACGATCCACATGTGCCGTGATGATAAGTTATTCCTTGGTGTTCTGGACTCTCGTAGCAAGTCGAACTTTCCAGTCCTCTCTCGGTCTTCTCAAATGCATTAGCATTCGACACGCCTACTAGTGGCCGAATCTCGAACCTCGGCTGCGCCACTCAGTTTGCTGGTGTGAGCGCAGCCTTCGTTTGGGTCTTGTGGGTATGGATAAGGTGTTTTGGTTAGCTGAGCCAAGGTGAAATGAGACAATATGGGTAAGATGATAAACAATTCTCAGACTGTCTTAATAATTTTGAATTAATTCTTGCCTTGTAGCTAGGTACGATGCTACATCACCAGCACGTATATTTTATCGGCACTTAGTCAGAAGTCTGAATTTGATAAATGTGTGATTATAGTTAATGTGCATTTTTCTGTGAATTCGAAAAATAAATTAATGAAAAAATGAAGTAAATCAACTGATTATCTGCTTATTATAAATAATCCACACGATCATAAGTATTGCGGTCAGCGTATGGGAATAGCGCTGTGATTGGCTGGATAGATCACGTGATACCCTCCCAAGCCCCTCACCCTTTCCTGGTGAAGTCATCGCAACCCTGGTGTCAGTTTGGCGGCTCGAAAATAATATATCATGACCTTGAATGATATCGCATGGGGCGTGTGGGAACAGTGCTGTGATTGGCTGCTATTTATAGTACTGGCTCAGTACAGCACTGTGATTGGCTGTTATTTATAGCACTGACTGAGTACAATTCTTTCCCCTCCCCTTCCAAATTTGATCACCTTTCCACTCAGGTTATTTCCATGACGACATGGGGTTAGCGACCTGTTATCCTCCTTTAATGTCGCAAAGGTTTATTTCTGGAGTTTTCTTCCGTAGATCTTCTATGTGGCAATGGGTTTTTCTTGATGCCTCATACCTGTCGCCAGTACTCTTCATCTCAATGATCATGTTTTCTTCTTCAACTAGTTTATGAAGAAAGGTATCCATAGCATTTTCACCACTATAGACTACAGGGGGTTTCACAAATTTACCTTCGGAATCGACTACTACATATACAAATCCTGATGGCGTATGCTTCGTCATTTTTGTAGCTGATGAGTGATTGGGGTTAGGTGCACACCCTGATATTTTAATATTAAAACACTAAAAATCTACATATATCACAAACGGGATTTTGAGAAAATGTTTATGTGTCAAAAGTCTCAATATTTTATCATCTTCCTCGGGCATCTGCAACTTCTGAGCGTTGAAATCAGCACACCGCTCACAATGCTCATCCCTGAGATTTTTCTTTGAAAATATATGCAAGCAATATTTGCAAAAGTATGATTCACCATAGTGAGTTTAGCATTCTGCTGAAGTTCTTAATAAGACAATAATGTCCCCCATCCACATTTGAAAAAACAACAAATCCACGGGATTTTCACTACTAAGCTTAGATATCCTTATGGAAATATTTCCCCTTGGTAGCCATATACAATAATAAATACGTTATTTTGATTTTCAAACTTAGCTATTTGCGGTATTTACACAGAATATTCAATACCATCCATATTAAATTACCTTTCAGTGATATATACTTATTCACTCGATAAGCGTGATCTTCAACTGGGTATAGAAGTTCTAGCACAGACCAAAGAAAACATTTACTGTCAGCATTTATTATATTTATGAGGGCATGTTTATTTCTCAACTCTTCTGGTAATGGAATATGGCCGTAAGCAGCCAAAGGAATATATTTAGCTAGTTTAAGTTATAAGTATTTCACACGGTCCTCAGACCAACAACTTCCCTTTTGGTGGAAAGAAGAAGCTGCTTCAATCATGTAAGTGTATACAACTTCAATCTGAGATTTTAGTGCGTCAGGACTTAGAGTGACGATACACTTACTGCGAAAGAAAGGAGTGATTGTTTCCTCTCCCTCCCCTCCAACTCGAGAGTACTTTACACATGCAGATGTATACCATTTTAGATTACCCATTACACCAAGTTTTTTTTGGCAAGCGTTACTTTCAATTTCCTTTTAATCTCGTTAATAAAGACTAAACATAGCGAGTCTTTCGAGGAAAAGATCTTGATGATTTTGACTGTACCATTCAAAGGTTATGAAAAGTTACAAGGGTCGTAATCTTCATTGGCATCAAGATTCTCAATATATTCCTGTTCTCTTGACTTTGAAACGTCGGAAACATTCCCCAGCGATGTTGCTCCTATTGCAGTATAGTTCTTTAGCTTGTGTCGTAATAGACTATCCCACCGTGAAAATATTTTTCTGCATTTATCACACTCGAACGACTTCACCTCCCGACTATGTGAGAAAATATGTCGCTGTGAGTTGTCACTCTGACTAAAAATTTGTCCACACTCATCACACTTTTTAAGTCCACCCCTCGTTTTGTAAACGTATATGACGTGCCAGGTTGGTAGGCTTGGTAAAAGATTTTGAACAATTCCTATATAGGAAGACCATTTTAATCAAGCATGTTGTATTAAAACAAATAATTAAAATCTTAATTATAGAGCGTGTTGTATGAAAATAAATAGATAAACACTTAATTATAGTTGACTTGTCAATTATTTACTATCAATAATCTAGATGTGGAAGACAAGATTCACACCAGAGCAAACAAGGGGGATTTGACAAAAACCTTCATACACTAAGAGAATAAGTTAAAGCCCTTGTATAAAATCATAAACACTATTTATCTGCGAGTAACAAGACATGTGTGTGCATAATTATTTCACCTCCAAATAGTACACCTAGAAATAAAATCAATAAACTTAGTAAATAATGTACGGGTACATATGCGTTATTGTCTGAATCCATCAATATATTGGTATTTATGAGTAAATTATTATGATAAGCCAAGCTTATATTAATTTCTTAATAACTTTCATTCTGTGCCATCTAGTGAACAAAATTGGTACCTATAATGGTTCAATATCTTGTGTTAGGCCGTAAATATAAGTATTAAAAAATTGTTGCTATCACTACTCATACAACAATTTAATTACACTAATAGAGTAGGATAAAGAAAGTATATATATATATGGGGTAAGTGTACCCACATTTGTTTGCCACCTCTCCCGACTCCGACTGGTCCCGATCCTCCACTGTACTCCGCTTTTATACTCTTCGCCGAGCGAGAGATAGTGTAGGGTAGAGTGGACGGCCAGGAGGCAGTGGAGCGAGAGAGGCGACCGGTAACTTTTATTAATAACCTAGATGCACATGACAGATCGAATACATGTACATGAGATAGCAACAAGACAATTAGGTATGGGTTCTTCCTGATGAGTCTTATTGCGCCTGTCTGGGTCCTCCACGTCTCTGGAATCCTGTAGTGAATGCGCCGCCACCTCCATTCAATGGCTGGTGTGCTGTTATCCTCTGCGGTGGAGGCGGCGGGACGAAGTTTGGGGGAAAGATTACTGCCGATTGGTCTCCTCCTCCTGGCATAGCTGTTGGCCAGCCCTGGGTCAGTGCTATGTACAGGATGTTTATCCTGTGAATCAGGATCCATTGGACTGGTTCAGGCTGGTCTGGGTAAAAGGCTGTAATGGCGATCAGGAATTGAGCTTGAAATAATGTAGGGAAAATACCTTCAGTTTAATCGTGCAGTGTTCGAAATATAACCTCATTAACGAATCATAGTAGACTAGATCCACGTTTATGCCTGCATGTTTACCAATATACCTCAGTTTTAGCTTATGTGGTGCTGACTGACAGCTCACAGCTGACTTCTGACGGCTTTGAAAAGCTACCAGACCAAATTATGTATCCCTACGCCGAACCATATGATCTGCAAAAAACATGTCTTTAGCAGTTGTCACTTCTGACAGTCAAAATTTAGGTATATACCTAAATGTTGACTGTCAGAAGTCAGATGTGAACTGTCAGTCAGCACCACATAAGCTAAAACTGAGGTATACATACATAAGGTTTTACTTAAAAACACATTGGCAATATATATTGATCAAAGATCATGATTAGCTAGTTACATTAATATTAATAGAAACAATATTCACCTAAAATTATGTTATTCTTGTTTAAAGTTAAAAGAGAAAATCTAACATCCATTAATTATAAAAATATTTCATTACTACTCCTCGAACGTCTCTCGGCAAAGATAGCTACAATAATGAATAGCTGTTTCTGTTTCATAATGCCGCATAAAGATGGAGCTCGTCTAGTAAGGTTCATTGATGAGGTTAGAGTATAACACGTAATTTAGTTAAATTTATACTGTCAAGGCTGAAAGGCCACACGACTGCTAGACACCCATGGGCAGCCCCTAGTGTCAAATTAAGGATGGGATGGCATAGCTAACATTGAGTGTCCTCAATATAGACTCCTCCTCATGTGTCAAAAGGAGATAATGGTCTCCAATTACTCATGTGTTTGTAATCTGGACTGATCACAACCATGACTACACTAAATAGCTGAGCTTGAACTGAATATCAGTCAATATTTCCCCTTTTTTTTATGATACACTAGCATGGGTTGATCCAGATATTTTCATTGGGTGGGTGTTATAATTATAAATAACATAGTTACTTACAGTATTAGATATCTGTTTAAAGCACACAGAGTAATATTTTTATTCATATTTTATCTTATCAATGGTTTAAACCGTGATCATCTTCTCTAATTTTCTAAAAACAAATAGTATTTATAAATTATTTGTATTGGTCCTCCTTCAAAAAATTTTTTAAAATGGTTAACTCTATAAGCTATTAGTAGTCTTTGCCTTGATTTAAAAAAATTAGATTCTTTTATATATTATAAGCCACCATTTAAAGTGTTCTTGACCTCAACATTTTTGAAATTTGGATGATCCTCGAAGCTATTAATAGGGTTCCTCTCCTTAATATTATAGGATGGTTAGATACCTATAGAAGATAATCTTTGAAATGGTCTTCTACCAACAAAAATTTGAAAATTTAATTATTTTAAAAACTAGGTTATTTGAGGTGTCCTCACCTGAAAATTCTACAAAATGGCATGCATCTAAAACATATATGGATTTGTCTTCTCTTTGACATTTTAGAAATTTGGATGATCTTGGAACTTATTTTATTCTTTCCTCCCCTGACTTTCTCTGCCAGTTAAATGCCTCTAGTCTAGTAGTTATCTAAAGCAGTGTTCTTCGGCAAATTTTTGAAAGTATAATGCATATATAAGTCATTAGTAGATTTATTTAAAACCATCTTTCAGCTTCATATTATATAATATCAAAGGATTTGAAATACATCCACGAGGAAATTTATTCCAGTAAGGGGAAAATTATTTCCTGGGAGACAGAGTGACCCACAGTTTCGCTGCTCCTGCTGTCCACACATAATCTTTATTCGGTATTCATGGACGAACTGCTCTCAGGCAATTATTAGTCTTCTTTGACGTGCGGTAGTGTACATTCTCTATGCGGAACAATGTTCGTTACTCGCAATCACGACAAATATTCCTACGTGAAAAAGAGTACTTTTTCCACACTTCCGTGAGCCATATTGAAAATTGAATAAACGTGGACGATTAACGCACGCGTGGAGCCAGCTCAAGAGGTGTCTGCGCGTAAAAAGACAAAAAATGATATAATTTATCTGTGTTGTATTTTCTTTCTAATATTAGAAATTTGATTTTTGTGTTAATTTTCTAACTTTCACAGGAGGGTCAACTGGACCTTCGAACCCCCCTTAAATCCGTGGTTATATACTAATAATCAATACTAGTATATATTATTTTGTAGCTAAACCCACTTTTTTACACTTTTGGTTTCGCTTCTCAAACATATAGCCTCTGTGGCGCAATTGGCTAGCGCGTTCGGCTGTTAACCGAAAGGTTAGTGGTTCGATTAGTCTTCTTTGACGTGCGGTAGTGTACATTCTCTATGCGGAACAATGTTCGTTACTCGCAATCACGACAAATATTCCTACGTGAAAAAGAGTACTTTTTCCACACTTCCGTGAGCCATATTGAAAATTGAATAAACGTGGACGATTAACGCACGCGTGGAGCCAGCTCAAGAGGTGTCTGCGCGTAAAAAGACAAAAAATGATATAATTTATCTGTGTTGTATTTTCTTTCTAATATTAGAAATTTGATTTTTGTGTTAATTTTCTAACTTTCACAGGAGGGTCAACTGGACCTTCGAACCCCCCTTAAATCCGTGGTTATATACTAATAATCAATACTAGTATATATTATTTTGTAGCTAAACCCACTTTTTTACACTTTTGGTTTCGCTTCTCAAACATATAGCCTCTGTGGCGCAATTGGCTAGCGCGTTCGGCTGTTAACCGAAAGGTTAGTGGTTCGGGCCCACTCAGGGGCGTAGTTATTTTACTCAGTCTTAATGTCATTTTTGAAAAACTTTACATGTAGTTTTATCAACATTGCGTTTTACTTTATGTTTGGGTTAAATGCTTATATACTAATTGCGCTTAGAAAGAGTATATTTAAATGACGTGTAGCCGTGTTTTCTAGGAGAGAAAGTTGAAAATAATTTGGTATATACCACCCCGAGTACACCCGATCGCTATTTGAACCTCGCAAGTCTAGTATACTGCGAGAGTTGCGCATTAGACCATGTTACCACCGAAGTGGGTCCATTTAATATTGTATGTACCACATAGTCTTAACACATAAATTATTTATAAATGCTATAAATATATAATTACTGATTGAGTCCACAATAACAATATTTTTGTCCAGACACGTTTAAAAAGCTCAATCAAAAGGTTTTTTGTTTATAAATATTGTGTAAATGTTTACGGAAATTATAATTATTCAGTTTGTAAAATTATTAACTTTATTGCTCGCGTTCATTCCTCGTTTAGTATTTGATTTCAGTATTGAATTAAAGTTTTTATAACTATCAATTTTATTTATAAATTTATCGCAAACATAAGCCTACACATTCTATATCACTAGTCAAATGAGTATTTGACGGGGAGGTGAGTTTAATTTCATTTAAAGTAAATTAAAGTAAGATTAATTACAATTTGAGGAAAAGAAAGTTCGAATACAAATACATGTACTAGTACTACAAAATTCTATCAGGAATATTATTGCCGGACCATTTAACTGCTGCAAAACCCATAAACTAATCAGATTATTGGAAGAAAAGGTGAAATGCTTATCGCGAACGGGCTATAGTTGCAATGTACAATAGTAGAAACTGTATACATTTATTCAAAGTTCTGACACAATTAAAATGTTTAATGTAAAAAATCTACCATATGATACTTCCTTAGCTCCAAGTGAGTGCGGTAGTTAGGGAACAATTTGGGTAGGGGATGGGGGCTGATATAACAATATAGCAATTCAAAAGTAAGTTTAAATTTATTAAAGAAAATCAGTTAATATACATAAGGTATTAACATGAGACAATGTCTGTATTCTAAAGGCTTGGGTGAATACAAACAAGTTAAATGATGGCAGTAGCCCACTCAGTTTTCATTAAAAGGATTAATCACAAAACGACTCTAACTTTCAGATTGAAACAAGGACTTACATTATTCATAGTTAAACTGTGAACCAGTCCAATTTATATACATTAGTTGTGGTAGCTTCTTAAGGAACACTCCTGCTCTACACTACTATAGCCAACTGAACATATACAAGACTGCATGGTCAGGAGAAACAATATTTTAATACGGACAGAGTCCTAGCTAAACAAGTACTAGATAGTAAGATAGTACGTTGGGACTTGAGCTTCATTGGGAAAGCGTTGAGTCCTCATCACAAAACGTAGTCTAACTAACCCATTACTAACAGAGCAGGTATAATATTCTTAATGAAACTAAAATAGCATTCCTTTGAAACTAGGAAAGTCAACAGATACCTTGATCAATAAATATGTTACCAGCAAAAAAAGCTCGGCTTGGTTGAAAGCAAAACAAATAGATAACCACACCTAGACCACAGGAGGATAGGATTAGTAATAACAATAATAGGGCTCATCCTAATTAGAAGCACCAAAGCTATTTATAGCTTCCCGAAATAATGAAGTTCGCAAGGAACACATTAAAGGCCAGGGCCACTAGCCCAACAAGTATCTATAAGATTGCCGCTACTGTCAAAGTAGCAAACAAAAAACTCAAAATACACCTGTCATATCACAGTGAGTCATAGTTTGCCCACCAAGAATGGTAATACCCAAGGTAATGTCAATATTACACATAAGCAACAAAGACCTAATTACGACGTTAATAATAACGTAGTCATCCCATGTCACAAATTTAGGCCATATTAGATTTTAGTGCAAAATAGCTAATTAAGATTAATAACATAATACTGAGCATCACACGGCTCTATCTAACCATTCTAAAAATACCTGTCCCTAAATGACTTGTAAAAAATAATTGAGACCTGATTATCAGGTAATTAGATGGATCCCATTCAGGAATAGTAAATTAGCCTAATTAGAACAGTCTTGTATAAAATTACAAAATATACCTAAACCTGGCTCAAACAACTAGCCTAAATAAGGCAACGTTACAGATGAAAAGTGGCGAAGCGTCGTTCCCACCGTTCCGGGGTAGCCGATTGTTGTCTGTTGAAGAGCGACACGGTCCTGGGGCAGCGAACATATTCAATATATCAGTCTACAAGTATGATGGATAAAAGTGATTATATTAAGACCAGGTAACCCGTATTTATATGCATCTAATTCTGAACATGACATGAGAAAAGGAGTGGGGGGAAAAGAACAATAAAATACAAGGAACAACAAAAAGTATACGTAGGTGGTGATGAGTGGTTTTTGCGCTGGCGCGATCAACAGTGGTATTTTGTGTGGACGGGGCTCATCTTACATTATTTGGACAAGTTCAAATAAAACGAAGCGACATGTGAATTGGTATCAGGACATTGTGTTGTTGCACGATGTAGGCAGCCTTGTAGTCAACTGCGGCAGATTATACTAGTCACTTGTAGTGCTTTTAATGGTGTTACTTATATTTGAAAATGCCGATAAGTGAGGGCTAAATCCTATCGGCGAGGCAGAAGTAAAATTAATTATTAAATGCAGAATTAATTTTAATTAATTCCCCCCAAATGATGATACATTTGAGAGGATATATTTTCCATCACAGACTTAATAACTACTAACTATCCTCGACATGAACGCTATTACATCATTCACACCGTTGTTTAAATTTGTTTTTTAAATGGGAGATTGGAGTTATCGACTTAGGAAGAAATTGTTGGTTGCCTCCTGAGCGCTAAAACAGTACAAATTTCACATGGATTGCAAACACGCCCAGAATGTTACGGCTAACTAAATATCAAGTGTCCAGAATGCGAATAAGTAAAAGGACGACTCACGGGAATTCCTTCTTGAGGGTGGTGACACTGGCAAAACCGTCGACCACCGGGGCTTTTATCCTAACCTAGCCTAGCCTAATCCTAGCCTAGCTAAACCTAGAGATATTCGTGTAACACGTAAGTTTGTTAAATTTAGACTGTCAAGGCTGAAAGGCCGCACGACTGCTAGACACACGTGGGCAGCCCCTAGTGTCAAATTAGGGATGCGATGACATAGCTAATATGGAGAGTCCTCAATATAGACTCCTCCTCATGTATCAAAAGCAGATAATGGTCTCGAATTACCCATGTGTTTTCAATCTGGACTGATCGCAATCATGACTACACCAAATAGTTGAGCTTGAGTTGAATAACAGTTATTATTCTACCTTTTTTTGTATGATATATTAGCACGGGTGTATCCATATATTTACATTGGGGGTGTCATAATTATAAATAACATTGTTACCTACAATGTTAGATTTCTGTCTAAAGACATTTAATAATATTGTATTCATATTTGATCTTGTGCATGTTTTAAATCGTGATCAACGTCTCCAATTTTCTAAAAACCAATAGTTTTTATAAATTATTTGTATAGATCCTCCTTCAACAAACTTTTGAAAAATGGTTAACTCTATAAGCTATTAGTAGTCTTTGCCTTGATTTAAATAACATTATATTCTTTAATATATTATAAGCCACCATTTAAAGTGTTCCTCGACCTAAACATTTTTGAAATTTGGTTGCTCCTCGAAGCTATTTAGAGTGATCCACACCTTAATCTTTTAGGATAGTTAGATACCTATAGAAGATAATTTTTCAAATGGTCTTACACCGACAAAATTTTGAAAATTGAGTCAGTTCAGAAACTAGTTTATTTGGGGTGTCCTCGTCTGAAAATTCTACAAATTGTCTTGCATCTAGAACATATTTGGATTTGTTTTCTACTATACATTTATGTGATTTGGATGATCTTGGAACTTATTTTCGTCTTTCCTCCCCTGACTTTCTCTGCCAGTTAGATGCCTCTAGTCTAGTAGTTATCTAAAGCGGTGTTCTTCGGCAAATTTTTGACAGTAGAGTGCATCTAGAAGTCATTTGTAGGTTTATTTGAAGCCATCTTTCAGCTTCATATTATATAATATAAGAGCATTTGAAATTCATCCAAGCGGAAATTTATTCCATTAAGATGCAAATTATTTTCTGGGGTGCAGAGTGACCCACAGTTCCGCTGCTCCTGCTGTCCACACATAATCTTTATTCGGTATTCGTGGACGAACTGCTCTCAGGAAATTATTAGTCTTCTTTGACGTGCGGTAGTGTACATTCTCTATGCGGAACAATGTTCGTTACTCGCAATCACGACAAATAAAAAAAATAATTGAGACCTGATTATCAGGTAATTAGATGGATCCCATTCAGGAATAGTAAATTAGCCTAATTAGAACAGTCTTGTATAAAATTACAAAATATACCTAAACCTGGCTCAAACAACTAGCCTAAATAAGGCAACGTTACAGATGAAAAGTGGCGAAGCGTCGTTCCCACCGTTCCGGGGTAGCCGATTGTTGTCTGTTGAAGAGCGACACGGTCCTGGGGCAGCGAACATATTCAATATATCAGTCTACAAGTATGATGGATAAAAGTGATTATATTAAGACCAGGTAACCCGTATTTATATGCATCTAATTCTGAACATGACATGAGAAAAGGAGTGGGGGGAAAAGAACAATAAAATACAAGGAACAACAAAAAGTATACGTAGGTGGTGATGAGTGGTTTTTGCGCTGGCGCGATCAACAGTGGTATTTTGTGTGGACGGGGCTCATCTTACATTATTTGGACAAGTTCAAATAAAACGAAGCGACATGTGAATTGGTATCAGGACATTGTGTTGTTGCACGATGTAGGCAGCCTTGTAGTCAACTGCGGCAGATTATACTAGTCACTTGTAGTGCTTTTAATGGTGTTACTTATATTTGAAAATGCCGATAAGTGAGGGCTAAATCCTATCGGCGAGGCAGAAGTAAAATTAATTATTAAATGCAGAATTAATTTTAATTAATTCCCCCCAAATGATGATACATTTGAGAGGATATATTTTCCATCACAGACTTAATAACTACTAACTATCCTCGACATGAACGCTATTACATCATTCACACCGTTGTTTAAATTTGTTTTTTAAATGGGAGATTGGAGTTATCGACTTAGGAAGAAATTGTTGGTTGCCTCCTGAGCGCTAAAACAGTACAAATTTCACATGGATTGCAAACACGCCCAGAATGTTACGGCTAACTAAATATCAAGTGTCCAGAATGCGAATAAGTAAAAGGACGACTCACGGGAATTCCTTCTTGAGGGTGGTGACACTGGCAAAACCGTCGACCACCGGGGCTTTTATCCTAACCTAGCCTAGCCTAATCCTAGCCTAGCTAAACCTAGAGATATTCGTGTAACACGTAAGTTTGTTAAATTTAGACTGTCAAGGCTGAAAGGCCGCACGACTGCTAGACACACGTGGGCAGCCCCTAGTGTCAAATTAGGGATGCGATGACATAGCTAATATGGAGAGTCCTCAATATAGACTCCTCCTCATGTATCAAAAGCAGATAATGGTCTCGAATTACCCATGTGTTTTCAATCTGGACTGATCGCAATCATGACTACACCAAATAGTTGAGCTTGAGTTGAATAACAGTTATTATTCTACCTTTTTTTGTATGATATATTAGCACGGGTGTATCCATATATTTACATTGGGGGTGTCATAATTATAAATAACATTGTTACCTACAATGTTAGATTTCTGTCTAAAGACATTTAATAATATTGTATTCATATTTGATCTTGTGCATGTTTTAAATCGTGATCAACGTCTCCAATTTTCTAAAAACCAATAGTTTTTATAAATTATTTGTATAGATCCTCCTTCAACAAACTTTTGAAAAATGGTTAACTCTATAAGCTATTAGTAGTCTTTGCCTTGATTTAAATAACATTATATTCTTTAATATATTATAAGCCACCATTTAAAGTGTTCCTCGACCTAAACATTTTTGAAATTTGGTTGCTCCTCGAAGCTATTTAGAGTGATCCACACCTTAATCTTTTAGGATAGTTAGATACCTATAGAAGATAATTTTTCAAATGGTCTTACACCGACAAAATTTTGAAAATTGAGTCAGTTCAGAAACTAGTTTATTTGGGGTGTCCTCGTCTGAAAATTCTACAAATTGTCTTGCATCTAGAACATATTTGGATTTGTTTTCTACTATACATTTATGTGATTTGGATGATCTTGGAACTTATTTTCGTCTTTCCTCCCCTGACTTTCTCTGCCAGTTAGATGCCTCTAGTCTAGTAGTTATCTAAAGCGGTGTTCTTCGGCAAATTTTTGACAGTAGAGTGCATCTAGAAGTCATTTGTAGGTTTATTTGAAGCCATCTTTCAGCTTCATATTATATAATATAAGAGCATTTGAAATTCATCCAAGCGGAAATTTATTCCATTAAGATGCAAATTATTTTCTGGGGTGCAGAGTGACCCACAGTTCCGCTGCTCCTGCTGTCCACACATAATCTTTATTCGGTATTCGTGGACGAACTGCTCTCAGGAAATTATTAGTCTTCTTTGACGTGCGGTAGTGTACATTCTCTATGCGGAACAATGTTCGTTACTCGCAATCACGACAAATATTCCTTCGTGAAAAAGAGTATATTTTCCACACTTCCGTTAGCCATATTGAAAATTGAATAAAACTTAGACGATTAACGCACGCGTTGATTCAGCTCAAGAGGTGTCTGCGCGTAAAAAGACAAAAAATGGTATAATTTATCTGTGTTGTATTTTCTTTCTAATATTAGAAATTTGATTTTTGTTTTTGTGTTAATTTTCTAATTTTCACAGGAGGGTCAACTGGACCTTCGAACCCCCCTTAAATCCGTGGCTATATACTAATAATCAATACTAGTATATATTATTTTGTAACTAAACCCACTTTATTACACTTTGGGTTTCGCTTCTCAAACATATAGCCTCTGTGGCGCAATTGGCTAGCGCGTTCGGCTGTTAACCGAAAGGTTAGTGGTTCGAAGCCCACTCAGGGGCGTAGTTATTTTACTCAGTCTTACAAGGGGAGGCCACGACGTTCGGATCACGGATTATCTTTAAAATTTGTACCCTTTTAGTAGTCCATTAGGACAACATAATGTGCAAGTAGTAAGGCGTACTAATTAGGCGGTTTCGAGAAAATCGCAAGAGAAGTTTTACGCGTCGAATATGTACTGATGCGTTGCGACAATGAACACGATATGGTGGCGGTCGAGTGGTTAGCACTCCAGCTCCGTAATCTCTAGATAGCTGGATTGAGTTCCGTAGTCTACCGTCTCTATGCGGAACGATGTTCGTTACTCGCAATCACGACACTTATTCCCACATAAAAACAAATACTTTTTCCATATTTCCGTGAGCCATATTGAAAATTGAATGAACGCGGATGACTAACGCACATGTGGAGCCGGTTTAAGAGGTGTCTCCGCGTAAAAAGACAAAAAATGGTATAATTGATCTGTGTTGTATTTTCTTTCTAATATTAGAACTTTCATTTTGTTTTTTGTATTAATTTTCTAACTTTCACAGGGGGGTCGGTCAACTGTCCCTTCGAATCCCTCATGAATCCGTATCTGTATAGTGATATTAATACTAGGCTTTATTACTTTGTAGCCAAACACAGCTTTTTAAAATTTTGCTTTTGCACAACAAAGATATGGCCTCTGTGGCGTAATTGGCTAGCGCGTTCGGCTGTTAACCGAAAGGTTAGTGGTTCGAGCCCACTCAGAGGCGTAAATTTTTACTAAGTCTTAGTTTCATTTTTAAACGCTTTACATGTAGTTTTCTTAACACCCCGTTTTATTTTATATTTGGATTAAATGCTTATGTACTAATTGTGCTAAGAAAGAGTATATTTAAATGAAGTGGGGCCGTGTTTACTTGGAGAGAAAGTTGAAAACCATTTAGTATAAACCACCTCAAGTACACAAGATCGATATTTGAACCTCGGCGGTTTAGTCTACTGTGAGAGTTGCGCATTAGACCATGCAACCACCGAAAAGGGTTCAGTGTAATATTATTTGTACTACATAGTATTAATACATAAATAATTAATATATATATATACATAATTACTGATTGAGTCTACATTCCAAATATTTTTTTCAAGGCAAGTTTAAACAACTCAAAGGTTTTTTGTTTTATATGTATTGGGAATTCTTATAGAGAAAACAACTATTCAGTTTGTAAAATTATTATCTTTATTGCTCGCATTCATTTCTCGTTTAGTATTTGATTTCAGTATTGAATTAAAGTTTTTATAACTATCAATTCTATTTATAAATTTATCTCTAATATAAGCCTACATATTCTATATCACTAGTCAAATGAGTAATTGACGTGGAGGTGAGTTTAATTTAATTTAAAGTAATTTAGAGTAAAATTAATACAATCTGAGGAAGAAAATAACTAATACATATACATGTACCAGAACTACAAAATACTATCAGGTATTATTGCCAAATCATTTAACTGCTGCAAAACCCATAATCTAATCCAGTTATTATGAAGAAAATGCGAAATACTTATGGTGATCGGACTATGGTAGAAACTGTATACATTTATTTAAAGTTCTGACACCAGTAAAATATTTAATGTAAGAAATCTACCATCTGATACTTCCGTAGGTCCAAGTCAGTACGGTAGTTATGGAACTAATTGGGTAGAGGATGGGGGCTGATATAACAATATAGCAATTCAAGAGTAAATTATATTTATAAAGACAAAGCAGTTAATATACACAAAGTTACTAACATGAGACCGTGTCTCTATATTCTAATTGCTTGGGTGAATACAAACAAGTTAAATGAGAGCAGTAGCCCGCTCAGTTTTCATTAAAAGTATTGATCACAAAACGACTCTAACTTTCAGATTGAAACATGGACTGACATTATTCATAGTTAAACTGTGAACCAAACCAGTAGGTTAAAAATAGTAAATTTATATACATTAGTTGTGGTAGCTTCTTAAGGAACACTCCTACTATACACTACTATAGCCAACGGAACATATACAAGACTTCATTATCAGGAGAAACAATATTTTAGTACGGACAAAGTCGTAGCTAAACAGGTACTGGATAGTAAGATAGTACGTTTTGACATGAGCTTCATTGGGAAAGCGTTGAGTCCTCATCACAAAACGTAGTCTAACCAACCCATTACTATCAGAGCAGGTATAATTTTCTTAAAGAAGTTAGAATAGCATTCCTTTGAAACTAGGAAAGTCAACAGATACATTCATCAATAAATTTGTTGCCAGCAGAAAAGCTCGGCTTGGTTGAAAGAAAAACAAAAAGATAACCAGACCTAGATCACGAGAAGCTAGGATTAGTAAATAACAAGATTTGGGCCTAATCCTAATTAAATGCATCAAATTCTATTTATAGCTTCCAAAATATTGAAGTTCACAAGGAACACATTAAAGTATAGTATCCACTAAGGCCAGGGCCACTAGCTAACAAGTATCTTTAGATCTTTAGAATTGCCGGAACTCACAAAGTATAAAAAAACCCTCAAAACACACCTGTCATATCGCAGTGAGTCATAGTTTGCCCAGCAAGAATGGTAATACCCCAGGTAATGTCAATATTACACATAAACAACAAAAACTTATTTAGGTCGTTAATACTAACGTAATAATCCCATGACACAAATTCAATCCATATTATATTTTGAGCGTATAATAGCTAAGTAAGAGAAATAACATAATAGTGTGCATCACACGACTTTACCTAAACATACTAAAAATACCTGCACATAAGCGACTTTAAAAAAATAATTGAGACCTGATTATCAGGTAATTAGATGGATCCCATTCAGGAATAGTAAATTAGCCTAATTAGAACAGTCTTGTATAAAATTACAAAATATACCTAAACCTGGCTCAAACAACTAGCCTAAATAAGGCAACGTTACAGATGAAAAGTGGCGAAGCGTCGTTCCCACCGTTCCGGGGTAGCCGATTGTTGTCTGTTGAAGAGCGACACGGTCCTGGGGCAGCGAACATATTCAATATATCAGTCTACAAGTATGATGGATAAAAGTGATTATATTAAGACCAGGTAACCCGTATTTATATGCATCTAATTCTGAACATGACATGAGAAAAGGAGTGGGGGGAAAAGAACAATAAAATACAAGGAACAACAAAAAGTATACGTAGGTGGTGATGAGTGGTTTTTGCGCTGGCGCGATCAACAGTGGTATTTTGTGTGGACGGGGCTCATCTTACATTATTTGGACAAGTTCAAATAAAACGAAGCGACATGTGAATTGGTATCAGGACATTGTGTTGTTGCACGATGTAGGCAGCCTTGTAGTCAACTGCGGCAGATTATACTAGTCACTTGTAGTGCTTTTAATGGTGTTACTTATATTTGAAAATGCCGATAAGTGAGGGCTAAATCCTATCGGCGAGGCAGAAGTAAAATTAATTATTAAATGCAGAATTAATTTTAATTAATTCCCCCCAAATGATGATACATTTGAGAGGATATATTTTCCATCACAGACTTAATAACTACTAACTATCCTCGACATGAACGCTATTACATCATTCACACCGTTGTTTAAATTTGTTTTTTAAATGGGAGATTGGAGTTATCGACTTAGGAAGAAATTGTTGGTTGCCTCCTGAGCGCTAAAACAGTACAAATTTCACATGGATTGCAAACACGCCCAGAATGTTACGGCTAACTAAATATCAAGTGTCCAGAATGCGAATAAGTAAAAGGACGACTCACGGGAATTCCTTCTTGAGGGTGGTGACACTGGCAAAACCGTCGACCACCGGGGCTTTTATCCTAACCTAGCCTAGCCTAATCCTAGCCTAGCTAAACCTAGAGATATTCGTGTAACACGTAAGTTTGTTAAATTTAGACTGTCAAGGCTGAAAGGCCGCACGACTGCTAGACACACGTGGGCAGCCCCTAGTGTCAAATTAGGGATGCGATGACATAGCTAATATGGAGAGTCCTCAATATAGACTCCTCCTCATGTATCAAAAGCAGATAATGGTCTCGAATTACCCATGTGTTTTCAATCTGGACTGATCGCAATCATGACTACACCAAATAGTTGAGCTTGAGTTGAATAACAGTTATTATTCTACCTTTTTTTGTATGATATATTAGCACGGGTGTATCCATATATTTACATTGGGGGTGTCATAATTATAAATAACATTGTTACCTACAATGTTAGATTTCTGTCTAAAGACATTTAATAATATTGTATTCATATTTGATCTTGTGCATGTTTTAAATCGTGATCAACGTCTCCAATTTTCTAAAAACCAATAGTTTTTATAAATTATTTGTATAGATCCTCCTTCAACAAACTTTTGAAAAATGGTTAACTCTATAAGCTATTAGTAGTCTTTGCCTTGATTTAAATAACATTATATTCTTTAATATATTATAAGCCACCATTTAAAGTGTTCCTCGACCTAAACATTTTTGAAATTTGGTTGCTCCTCGAAGCTATTTAGAGTGATCCACACCTTAATCTTTTAGGATAGTTAGATACCTATAGAAGATAATTTTTCAAATGGTCTTACACCGACAAAATTTTGAAAATTGAGTCAGTTCAGAAACTAGTTTATTTGGGGTGTCCTCGTCTGAAAATTCTACAAATTGTCTTGCATCTAGAACATATTTGGATTTGTTTTCTACTATACATTTATGTGATTTGGATGATCTTGGAACTTATTTTCGTCTTTCCTCCCCTGACTTTCTCTGCCAGTTAGATGCCTCTAGTCTAGTAGTTATCTAAAGCGGTGTTCTTCGGCAAATTTTTGACAGTAGAGTGCATCTAGAAGTCATTTGTAGGTTTATTTGAAGCCATCTTTCAGCTTCATATTATATAATATAAGAGCATTTGAAATTCATCCAAGCGGAAATTTATTCCATTAAGATGCAAATTATTTTCTGGGGTGCAGAGTGACCCACAGTTCCGCTGCTCCTGCTGTCCACACATAATCTTTATTCGGTATTCGTGGACGAACTGCTCTCAGGAAATTATTAGTCTTCTTTGACGTGCGGTAGTGTACATTCTCTATGCGGAACAATGTTCGTTACTCGCAATCACGACAAATAAGGAAATTGGAGTTATCAGCCAGGGAAGAAATTGTTGGTTGCCTCCTGAGCGCTAAAACAGTACAAATTTCACTTGGATTTCAAACAAGCCCAGAATGTTACAGCTACCAAAATTTCAAGTGTCCAGAATGCGAATAAGTAAAAGGATGACTCACGGGAATTTCTTCTTGAGGGGTGTGACACGGGTGGAAGGTGTTACTGGCAGAACCCGTCGGCCACCGGGGCTTTTCTCCTAACCTAGCCTAGCTTAACCTAGAAATATTCATGTAACACGTAATGTAGTTAAATTTAGACTGTCAAGGCTGAAACGCCGCACGATTTCTAGACACCCGTGGGCAGGCCTTAATGTCAAATTAGTTATGGGATGGCTTAGTTAACTTGGCGTGTCCTCAATATAGACTCCTCCTCATGTGTCAAAAGCAGATAATGGTCTCTAATTACCCATGTGTTTGCAATCTGGACTGATCGCAATCATGACTACACCCAATAGTTGAGCTTCAAATGAATATCAGTCAATATTATCCCTTTTTGGAATTTATACTAACACGGGTGGATCCAGATATTTTCATTGGGTGTGATTTATAATTATAAATAACATAGTTACTTACAATGTTAGATATCTGTTTAAAGTACTTAGAGTAATATTTCTATTCATATTTTATCTTAAGAATGTTTTAAGCCGTGATCATCTTCTCCAGTTTTCTAAAAAAAAAATAGTTTTATAAACTATTTGTATTGGTCCTCCTTCAGGAAATTTTTGAAAAATGGTTCACTCCAGAAGCTATTAGAAGTCTTTGATTTAATTTAAAAAAAAATTAGAATCTTTTATAAATTATAAGCCACCATTTAAAGTGTTCTCCTTCTAAACTTTTTGAAATTTGGATGCCACTCGAAGCTATTTAGAGTGTGCTGTGCTAATGTGACATTAGCACGCACAATGTCACTGTGACATTCCCTTTCTTGTCACACATTCTTTTCTATTTTCTTTATACTCTGGATTGTGGTTTCAACTTTTTTTCTAGCCTCTTTTCTACGCCTGCGCAGGTGCTCTGAATCACCCCCGTCTCTTGTTTTCTCTCCCCTCTCTTCTTTGTATGACTGCGCATGCGTGCTACGCTTCTTATCCGACGCTCTACACAGCTGACCTTCTCTTATTGCATTGACCAATACTCTCGAGTTGGAAGTTCCAAGGAACGGATCTGTCAAGTAACTAGGACTGAACTACACCTGGCAACTATGGGGAACTAGAGCTAGTGTCAGATCTAGTATATTGCGAAGTTTGTGAAGGTTCGCGGGACTCATGCAGTCTTGCTGGTTTTAGCGATTGGCCTACAAGTACACCATGGCACTCCAGGGATAGGGAGCCCAGCTGGTTTCCAGCTAGCTCTCGCCACTCCTGCATTATCTGCTTATAGCCAACTTTAGTCAGAGTCGGGTGGATACATAACTTTTCACCGCTCGCTAGCCGCCTGTTACGCCGCTGGTATATGGGTACCAGCTCACTGTAAATGGTCGCTAGTTCAGGCCCTGCCCTGGGCTGGCTCTTCTCTTCTGTCTCACCTCATCTCACCGCTCGTGGGCCCATTGGACTCACGAGGGTAATCCAAGGCTGTTTCATAGCAACCGGCTGGTCTTTAGAGGCGCTGCTACATGGTCACCCCAGGCCTGGTACTTCACTTCAGGCGCACCTTATCTCTCACCGCTCGTGGGCGTTCCCGACTGGGTCTGAGAGAGATCCAGCCCACTCCCGAGTCTGAGGGGTTTGCTGTTCTCTCGGCCCCCTATATTCGATGGTGTCTCATCGTGGGTCCAATTAACTGAGTCTACGTAAGGTATCGTTCGGGGCTAAACCCTTGGAAGATCTTCCTAGGATGATTCTATGTGAATGATTATACATGAGTATAGTATAGCTAGTACTTCGTGTGGACACGTTCTTTAGTAGTCATTTGTTAAATGCAAGTGCTTAGACTCATTTGGTGTCCCGAGTGTCCAATTGCGCCTGTCGATTAGACAATTGCGCGCTGTCCCCTATTCCCCTCAATTGTTCTGCTGGCCCGTTCGGGGTCATTATACTTAAAGTTAAGAGTGGTTGTTTAAGGCCACGTAATTGGGTGAACCACATCGGGATAATAGTTGTCTATTTATTATTATCACTAGCTTTAGATACTTGGTTTTACTATATGTATGTTAATTATGTGGAACTAATTTATGTAGGCTGCCTGTATGGCACTATCTGTACCAGAATATTTATTATGTTTAGGGGCTATAGAATAATTGCCAGGATAAATGCAAATTAGGTTTAGTACTGACTTAGATGATTGGTTGGGGTTATGCTAAGAGCACCCCCTGTACTGTAGATTCTGTCCCCTTCAGGGAAAGGCCAGTTGCTGGTAATCACCTCGTTGGGACTGGTAGGGTGTGCCACTGTGCCCTTGATGACCTAGAGTAATGGACATAGTATGGCAGGTGTTGGACTGTGCCGCAATGTTGACACCAGCCCTATTATATAAAGGGCGTGTCTAACCAGTCCATTCCTATTTGATGGGATTCAATGAGCTGCGTTATTTTGTGGGTTTTCACTCCCGAGGGGGAACCTTATTATTGGCAGCATAAGCTAAGAGTGTTTCCTGTGTTTTAGCCTCATCGAGCTCGTATGTTTCCGCTATAGGCGGTAGTCGTCCCTTGTGGCACCTGTCACGGGCGTTACGGCCGTAGCCAGGAGGCTTGGCATGCACACCAGACCGTCCCTGAGTTCTGGGGCGAGTGGTTGACTGGTACTGGCCAGGCTAATTAAAAGTTTCCGTGAGCCATTTGCGTTTAATGCCTTCAAGATGTTAATGAACCAAAATCTTATAATTACTTGTTTTTCTTGTTCCATATGTCCTACTTACTTTGTCAAATAATAAAATTTAAATAGCCCTACTTATTCTTTGTATGTTAACTTGTACCTGACCCTTTATTTCCTAAAGTGAAGGGTACAAGAGTGATCCTCACCTTAATTTTTAGGATAGTTAGATACCTATAAAAGATCAACATTGAAATCGACTTCCACCGTCAAAATTTTGAAAATTTAATTATTTCAGAAACTAGGTTATTTGGGGTGTCCTCACCTGAAAATTCAACAAAATGACATGCATTTAGAACATATTTGGATTTGTATTCTTCTCCTAGAAATTTATGAAATTTGGATGATCTTGGAACTTATCTTATCCTTACCTTCCCTGACTTTCTCTGCCAGTTAGATGCCTCTTGTCTATTAGTTATCTAAAACTGTCTTGTTCGGCAAGATTTTGACAGTAAAATGCATCTAGAAGTCATTTGTATCTTTATTTAAAGCCATTTTCCAACTTCACATTATATAATATCAGAGGATTTGAAATATATCCACGCGGAAATTTATTCCAGTAAGGGGCAAATTATTTCCTGGGTGGCAGAGTGATCCACAGTGTCGCTGCTCCTGCTGTCCACACATAATCTATATTCGGTATTCGCGGATGAACTGCTTTTAGGCTATTGTTAGTCTTCTTTGACGTGTGTTAGTGTACCGTCTCTATGCGGAACAATGTTCGTAACTCGCAATCACGACACCTATTCCCACATAAAACAAATACTTTTTCCATATTACCGTGAGCCATATTGAAAATTGAATAAATGCAGATGAATAATGCACGTGTGGAGCCGGCTCCGCGTAAAAAGACAAAAAATGGTATAATTGATCTGTGTTGTATTTTCTTTCTAATATTAGAACTTTCATTTAGTTTTTTGTATTAATTTTTTAACTTTCACAGGAGGGTCAACTGTCCCTTCGAATCCCTCATGAATCCGTGTCTGTATAGTGATAATTAATACTAGGCTTGATTATTTTCTAGCCAAACCCACGTTTTTAAATTTTTGCTTTTGCACAACAAAGATATAGCCTCTGTGGTGCAATTTGCTAGCGCGTTCGGCTGTTAACCGAAAGGTTTATCGGTTCGAGCCCACTCAGGGGCGTAAATTTTTACTAAGTCTTAGTGTGATTTTTTAAACGCTTTACATGTAGTTTTCTTAACACTCCGTTTTACTTTATATTTGGATTAAATGCTTATATACTAATTGTGTTAAGAAAGAGTATATTTAAATGAAGTGTGGCCGTGTTTACTTGGAGAAAAAGTTGAAAACCATTTAGGATAAACCACCCCAAGTACACAAGATCGACATTTGAACCTCGGCGGTTTATTCTACTATGAGAGTAGTGCATTAGACCATGCGACCACCGAAAAGGGTTCAGTGTAATATTGTTTGTACTACATAGCCTTAAGACATAAATTATGAATAAATATTATATGTATATATATATATAATTACTGATTGAGTCTACATTCAAAATAATTTTGTCAAGGCAAGTTTAAACAACTCAGACGTTTTTTGTTTATAAATGTATTGGGAATTTTTACAGAGAGAATAATTATTCAGTTTGTAAAATTATTAACTTTATCGTTCGCATTCATTTCTCGTTTAATATTTTATTTCAGTATTGAATTAAAGTTTTTATAACTATCAATTTTATTTATAAATTTATCTCAAACATAAGCCTACACATTTTATATCCCTAGTCAAATGATAAATTAATCTGGGGATGAGGATAATCTATTTTAAATTAAATCTGGGCATAAATAATACAATTTGAGGAAGAACAAAATTGAATACAAAATGAATACACGCACCTGTATTACAAAATACTATCAGGAATATTATTGCCAAATCATTTAATTGCGGCTAAACCCATAATCTAATCAGGTTATTAGAAGAGAATGCAAAATATTTATAACAAACGGACCATAGATAAAATTGACTATAGTAACTCATTTTGGAATGAACAATTAGTATTGTCTATTGGTGTTATTGAAACGACATCGAAAATTAAGAGGTATGGGGAGGTTTGAGATAGAATTTTTCTAATTTTCAAGTCCCAGAGAAAATACCGACAGAGAATAAAGAGAGATAGGACGTTGGTAACCATTATAACACGGCAAAATTCAAGAAAAGAAACTTACAAGAGGAAGAGTGGGGTGAAGGTCTAGTGTACCATCGTTTCTTGGTCCATAGGAATAGACTACGTAACAATGTTATCAACTCACAATGGCCACTCCTGTTAGCCAGCTAAACAACACGCTAACACTGCCGGTCCCACGCATCCACACGTCAACACTCTTGAGTTTCAAACTAAGCTTCACGACTGCGTTCCCAAGACTCGCCACCAGGAGGCGCTAGCATCGGTGGAACCAGGGAAAAGGTTCCACAGAGATGGAGATGCTTCAAGAATCGTCTACGTGGCTTCTACAATGTTCTCCATCCATCCAGTAAGTGTATTACCCCCATGTGATTCCTAAACTCCCGCCCTCTGGAGATAGTATAAGAAGTGTCGTTCGGCCAAGTGAAGAGCACTCGTGGGACTTGTTCGGCTTGAACTAGGTGGGTAGCATCGAACTACGAGACGTTGAGAGAATGTAAACAAAATTTGGTTTCGGGTTAAAAGTAATAATTAAACTTATATTTATTTTCAAAATTATTTTTGGACATATTATACAATATTTTAAAAACACTTTTTGTTAAGATGATTCTTTGGAAGACTTGATAGGATAGGATAATATTTTTCCAAAGACTCTGTTGTGGAAATATACTACTAAACTGTCACTTTGTTGTTTGATTATATTTAATTATAATATTATTCCAAAGATTCTAAAGTTGATATATATACTCTCAGAACTTTCATGTTTCTTGTTTAAGAATAGTTTTCCAAAGACTCCAAAAAGAAAATATATTTCTAAAAGTTCATTATCATGATTTATAGCCTTTGAAGGAAAATAAGTTAACAAATACTCTAATGTGGAGATATACTTCAATATGAACTTTACTATCATAAAAGATTTGCTTTGTAGGACTCAAGCTAAAACTTAATGATTTCTAACTATACTATGCTGTTAGTCATATTATTTGTGTTAGGCCATTATGCTAAGTCTTAAATGCACTTATTACTTGCCGTTTAGGCTCTTACATATTCTGCTGTCAAAGTAAGTTCACGAAAGTTGTGAAAACTGTTCTCGTTATGTTTGAGACTTATCGAGGGATATATTTTTTATTTTGAAGTTATCTTACACATATAGCTTGGTTTATTCAAAACGTTAGGAGTGCATCTTGAGTTTGTGTTAACCTTGGGTTTCTCTCAAATTAGTAGGATTTTATTCTTTGATTATTATTACCAGTTATTGTTGCTGGCCTCTGGGCAACTAATTATTTCGGACTTAATATTGGTTTAGTGTATTCATAATATTTATTGTCTCCAAATATGTGTGTGCGGATAGCTTCAAATTTATTAAGCAAACTTTTAACGCATAGTTTATATAGTTACCATGAGGAACTTAAATTATAATACAAATTAAAACTTAAATATTAACTTAGGCGTACTTAGGATTTTTCTTTGACATAGATATTTTTGATATATTTAAATATCACTTTTCTTGGATGAAGGATCTAAAATATTATTATTTGTTGTAACAATAAATAATGCTTAATATTAAATGGCAACGTCACATTTATCTTCTATTATAATTTTGATATCCCTGTCTTTTCCTATCTATGAACATTCTAAGGCATAAAATATATCACTTCTACTGTAAACTAATGAGGAAGGCAGAAACCTTTTCTTAATTTCCTCAACCAGGTGGGCCGCAAGTCGCTGAGTAACAATCATTTGTTCTCTGATGATCTATTTTGTTTGTTTGTTATATTTTGCACCTTCAAGTAATTTTGGGTTAGGAAGGAGGTAGCACTAGTAAACTAATATGTTAGTTGGTTTCGAGAAGCGTTGATAAGTGGTTTGGGCCAAAGGGGAGTGGCCAGTGAAAGTGTTGATTTGAACTAGAATCAATTAATGATCACAACTATGGGAATACTAGGAGAAAAAAAAGAGACATATAGTTTTGTACCGTGGCCATACTACACCACCACCTCTTAGCTCGCTTGACTACTCACCCCGTTGTACTGCCTCGGCGCAGCAAAGATACGAGCCTGAAGACGGGCGACATCGGCCAGCGCGGATCACTTATAAAAAAAACAAAAAAAAACAACTCTATCTGACTTCCTGACTCTTCAACCAGTTGTTTCATCGTCGAGAAGAATGGCTGTGTATAAAGCGCATGCGTGAT
>CABFWB010005036.1:0-22293 GCA_902151455.1 Timema bartmani
AACACTGACTGCCCGAGATAGATAATTAGGGGCTTAGGTTGTTCTAGTGAAAGAATAAGCCCGCGGGCGGGGTGCAACAAAATGAGTATTTTATTAACTAATGTAATACACTTTAAAGAGTTGGCCTGATTTTGTAAGATGTTAGCTAAATTAAGATTTGAACTTAATACTAAATATGGTCCAAAAAAATTATCTTATAATCAGGTCATTTAAATTTAATGTCTTGTGTCAAATTTACTTTCCTTAAGGTTTGATAATCATTTAATGTAAACTATCTGTTTATTCCTAAACATGAATTTTGTTTTAAAGAAACAGATGTTTCCAATGAAGGTAATTATTTTTAGTTGATTTATTATTTACCATCATAAATACCAGACGATTACGTAGTAAACTCGATAAGCGATTTTATTTGTTTTAAACAGATAGAAATATCTCTTTATTTTAGTTCTTCCGGTCCAGTTTTTAATTGAATAAAAAATGTAATCAAAAATTTAAAATTCCACCTTGAGGTGTAAATGTTTGTGCACAGGGGTTACGGATTTTAAAATTTCAAACCTCTTTTAGTTAAGATTAATTTAATTGTCATGTGGCAATTTTCAATAACCAATTACTAATGTTTTGTAATTGTTTCTATTGAATTCAAATATTAAATTATTTAATTGTAATAGAAATATTAAATCATTTTAATATGGAGAGTAATAATTAAAACATATATATTTTTAAATATTATTAACACGTCCTTATGCGCAAATTTGCTAATATAAATATAATTTGAATCAATAGACCATATTTACAACCAAAAAGTTCGGAAAATAATCTTGGGAAGACGGAAAAGAAATACTTGGAGAGTTTGAAATGTGGTGCTGGAGAAGACTTGAGAAGATAAGGTGGACAAACAGGGTAACAAATGAGGAAGTCCTAAGAAGAGTGGGTGAGAAGATCAGGTGGACAAACAAGGGTAACAAATGAAGAAGTCCTAAGAAGAATTGGAGAGAAGAGAACCATTAATGATGTAATTCTTAGGTACAAAGCAAACTGAATTGGACACATCCTTAGAAGGAACTTTCTTCTGTACGACGTCATGGAAGGAAAGGTTGAGGGAAAGAGGAGCTTAGGAAGGAGGAGGATTCAAATTTTGGATAACTTGAAGAAAAGAAGAAAATTCTGAGCTGAAAGAAGAGGCATTGGACAGGGTGCATTGGCGGCCTAAGTTAACTGACAAAAGGAGTGGATATGTCGTAATACAGAATACCTAATAATAATAATAATAATAATAATAATAATAGGTAATAATAATAATAAATAATAATAAAAATAATGAGAGGGAAATGACAATATCCTAGGCTTGTAAAATACCTCCTTAAAGTAGGATGGAAGGTCAACAATTTTAGCCTTGAATTAAAAAAACTATATTTTTGACCAAAACCATAAAAATTATTGCTTTAATAGATTATACACTTATGGCCGGTCTTATGACTCCTGGATATTAATCTGGCCGTTAAATAATTTATCTGGTCGATAAGTTAAAAGTGCGTCTCATGACCGCCAGATAGCATTTATCTGCCAAATAATATGTATTTATCCATCACATTTTTATCGGAAGGTTTAAGTTGGGGACCACCATTACATCGCATGTCCATTACATCGCGTTACAAATACATTACAGGTCCATCACGTCGCACTTCCCCCACCTCTCTACACACACCTAACCCTACTCTGAAGTACAACCAATAGGAATGAAGGGGTGTATATGTCCAATTACATCGCGTTACAAATACATTACATGTCCATTACTTAGCGTTTTGCTAGGATAGCGTGCCTGACTCTCACTTTGAAGGTAGGTCTGGTTGGAAGGATAGCGTGCCTGACTCTCACCTCTAACTCTCACTTTGAAGGTAGGGCTGGTTGCAAGGATAACGTGCCTGACTCTCACCTCTAACTCTCACTTTGAAGGTGGAGCTGATTGAAAGAATAGTGTAGCTCAAACAAAACTTAAATAAACTTCACCATAACCGAGATGCCTAGTAAACTGGATCTTCAACACTCCTAAAATAAATACACCATAATTTTGTTTCTTACTTCTTTGAAAAAAATTGTCTAGGTAAAAAATTATGTTTTTAATTTGTAGATTATGTTCTTATTTTATTATTTCATCTGTGCTTTTCGTTGCACCACAGCCATTTGAATTTACAAATTAAAGTCTCCAAGTTTTTTCGAGGACATTAGATTTCTGGCAAGCTAGAAACATTCCCCCTCCCAAGGGGAGTCAGTTGACGTTTCATTCTTATTGGCTGTAGGTCAGATTAGGGTTAACTGTGTGTAGAGAGGTGGGGGGTACGCGATGTGATAGACCTGCAATGTATTTGTTCCAAAAACGCGATGTAATGGACATGCGATGTAATTGTATACACCCGTTTAAGTACCTGATAACTTTTATCTGAAAGTTAAATTTGGCGTTGCCATAGTGACCCATTGTTTTTAATGAGGTTTCACCTATCAATATCTGTTTGTAGGTTAAAATCTTGTTTCACGTGTTTAGTAAGCGCAGGCCCAGGCTCTAACTAAATGTAAAGATAGAACATTTAATTCCCACTTTTATAAAAACTGACAAGCTATTTGTAGAGTTATTGTTATATAAGAACAAATTATTTAAATGTGAGCACAATAAATACAATTTTGTAAATGTTGTACCCAAACTATTGCCCACATCTGAGAAATAGACTCACGTTTGCTTGGAGGGAAAGTTGAAAACTTTTTTTTAACTTCCCTCGGTACACCCAATCAAAATTCAAGCCACGATCTCCCTGTCATCGGCTGTCCGATTTATTTTAAGGCTGAAACTTTAAACCTATGAATATGTATAATTATTTGTTTTTGAAACTTTACCCATTATATTTCCCCAAGGATCTGTTTCATGTCTAATCTATTTTACTGCTAGCGGTGAAGTTCCTCTTTCATAAAATATTAACCATGATGGTTAACGACAGGTCTGAAGTGCGAATCGTTACACAACAGGAAAATTACAAAACTACAAAATTATAACTTACCTAATTAAAATTATCGATCACCTAAAAATGTAACATGGCTACGATGTTTGTCACACTTACAATATAATCGATAGTACCTTAAAGCTACAAGCAGTTGGGATTTTACTAATTTTTTCAAAAGTTAAACATTTATAGTATTAATTTTTAGTGTAAGTAAGACTATGTATTGTGTAAATTAGTACTAAGAATAATATATTATTTCGTCATAATTATATATCTATTATTACACTTAAATGTATAATGTACCATCCACATAGCCAATTAGTTGTCGTGCATATAAGATGGCTTGGTTCGAGCCCAGATAATGCATAGAATAAATAAGATGTGCCAGTACTTCACAAGTATCAGGTTTGTTAGTAAATGATCAAGTTTTATGTTTGGAGTTTAGCTAGTATTTAAGCCTTAAGATATTTAAAAAAAGATTTAAAATTTTTGAATTGTCCGTTTAAGGTTATGTGAATTGGTTGAAGGTGATTTATCTAAATTTAATTATTGGGCAGTTATTTAGGCTATTAAATCACCACTTAATGAGGAGGTAGATGATACATTTTAATATTAAGACCTTTTATATTCAACTTGAATCAAATTCGATACCTTTAGATCTGTAAGTAGATTATATCACAACCTTAGACTGAATATGCGTGAACTTAGATAATTAAATGACAATATTTAAATATTGGTTGATTTATTGATAGCTTTAAACTACTGTTTTGTGACACAGAAATTACAAATTACTTCAACCCTAAACCTAACGCTAAATACTACACTTTTATCCCTAGCATATAATTATTTATTTATTAAATTGCAGACAAACTCGTATACGAATAGTAAATAAATCAGTCAGCATTGCATTGAATCGAACCAAAGTCTTCTGGACTTGTGGCCATTCTCAATAGCCACTTAACCAATAGGAGCTACCATTGTTTTACATTTTTAAGTTTTCAATTTTATTAGTAATTGCACAATGTAATTAGTGAAAAAGGAGTGTTGAAAAGCTATAGCTTTAAATTTAAATAGTTTTCAATTGTGATTTAATTTTTTTTAGTTGCTCAAGATAACCTAGGGAGAAAAAAGTGAGGAAAAATTTGAATAGTTTTAAAAGTTTTTTTTAGTTCCTCAATACAGACTAGGATAAAATGGAGTCTTGCAACCAACGCTCTATTAGTGAACTCCGAATACATAGTATCGAAGCTGCTTTTAGACCTCATTAATAATAGAAACAACTAAGATCTGAGTAGATAAAACCTCTTGAAGGTAAAAACAGGCAACTTTCTCCAGCCACAAAGGAAATCTTCCATGATCTTGACCACTGGTCTGAGGCCAAAAAATGTTAATTGAACACAAGTTTGAATCTGATAAGTCACTCGTTTTGTGTGTGAATGTCAGTTAGGAGTGGTTTTGATCACCTCCTTTCTTTTCTCCTTAAAATGAGGGTAGACCCTTTACCATCCCTCCATTCCTACTAGTTTCCTCTGTAACATACTGCATGCGTGTGATTCAGTGAGTGTGTGCGCGACTGTCTAAAAAAAAAAAAAGTCATCGACGTCGTCGGGGCACTATCTGTTTAACGAAGCNGTGGAAAAGGCGATGTGTCGTTTAAAAAAAATATATCATTACATTTTGCCTTCAATTTATGTTTTTTTTTTATGTTTCATTAAAGAATAAATCTAATTTTTTTCTCTTTTGTGATACATTCTGGAACCATTAATTGCAATTTTTTTTAGCGTGTGTGTGTGTGTGTGTGTGTGTGTGTACACACGCGTATTTATATTCATCCGGGTTATCCGTAAGTTTACACATATAGAGTAAGAATGAGGAAGGTATAATTTAGATTAAATGTACCCATATTTTCGTGTAGTTAGGGGTATAAACCACAGTTAAGAAATAAACACCTCAGTTAAGCCGGCCGGGATTCAAGCCCCAATATCCTCGTCACCGGTAAATCAGGTAAGGTGAGACCAACGCCTTTAACTACTCGTCCACTGGTGTGGCGTTTTCATTCGCTAAGTAGAGATAAAACCCACTTTGGTGGCTGAATGGTCTAAGTCGTCACTCTCGCAATAGACTATACTGCCAATGATGAAGAGATCGGGGTTTTTATCACGGTCGAATGTAATGAGGGTGTTTATTCCTTAAGGGCTCACACCAGAGGTATTCAACCTTTTCATGTCCAAGGGCTAAAGTTTCTGTCTCTTGTTGGCTCGCAGGCCACCATGTTTTACAGATAATATAATGATTGAATAAATATTAAAATATTCTTATTATCTATTTATTATACACTTATACTCACACTAATGTAGCATTTCCTTGCTACAAGTCATGAGTAAAAAAGGACAAGTCAATATATACATCGTCAACACTCACCCTATTTCCCTGTCTCGGACTAACGAAACAATACGTCCAGTCTCGTCCCCGTCACGCCACTAACTGCTGGCCCCGAGATAATCATGGATGTTTGATTTCAAAGACAAGTGTTAATTCCTGCCAGTTAGGGAGCCAGTATAGCTGTGTTGCTAGCTGTGTTAGATACATTTGTCTCTGAGCTCAAACTTGTGTGATTATCTCGGAAACGGGGAAAGCTAGACAGTTTCTCCAAGACACCTTTTTTTTTTAATTCTTACTCCATCTTTTGTAATCTTAAGTCAAAATTGGCATTACTTACTCTTACATATTTTATTGCAGAAAAAAGTCTTACAACCCATCCTTTTTTTACATAATGGGGGTGGGTAACGGTAACAGCATATTTAATTTATTAATGATAAAGGTTTCAATAAGTAGTTTACAAATATTCGTTGTAATACCCCAAGCAGTTTTCATAATATTTCACACAACAGTCGTTTTTAGCTCTATCTTTAGGGGTGTATACCACCCTTATTATTCAAGATGGACCCTAGGTTGCTGATGTGAATTATTATATTTTCACCCAAGGAATAGCCTGCCAAAGTTTGATGCAATGTTTTAGATACACGTTGTATATGTATGTGTGTATACATCTGTTTATATTTGTATGTATTTCTATATGTATATATGAAGGCATATATATAAATATATGCATATATATAAGTACTAAATATTTATATGTATGTATAAATATGTATATTTATTTATATATAAGTGTATGTGTATAAATGTATATATAATATGTAGATATATATTTATATCTATAAATACATTTATTTATCTATATATATATGTGTATGTATATATTTTATTTCATAAAAACTTAAAACTTCATGTGTTAATCTTAAATGGAAATATTGATACCTTTTATCTCCATTTTGGCATGACCCATGGTTCAAAATAACAAACCACTTCTTAAGTATCACGGGATTTTTCAAGTACACATAAACGCGTCTCGGAGATATATGGTAGTCAAACGTGGACAAATGAATGAGAAGTTTTCATGCCGGTCAATGAAGTATTAGTTGCTTTATTTATACCCATCTCTTCGCGCCATACCGGCTTGTCGCTTGCGGGTGGTTAGCGGGACATACCCCATAATGCCCGCAAGAAGCAGAACAAAAGACGCAAGATAAAGTCCCCCACCCCCTTTTTTCCTTTCCGGTTTCAGATCCGTCTTGCGGGCGTAGCACCTGTCCAGGCGGACGAAAGGGATGGTTCTAACCGGCCGGTGTAAGATGTCGTGCCCTTAAAGGAGGGGAAACTATTTCACGAGGAATGGAACAACTTACACATTTTACACCTCAAGGCTTGACTACATAATACAATACCTTTGGCTCGAATGGAAGGGAACGTGATAAAATGCGAGTGTTTTGTTTTTTTTTACAGTTTTTAAGGCAAAACATTTATTTTGGAAAAAATAAGTAAAATATTGCTCCAGTTCAAACATAGAATTTAATTTTCTTCACATAATGATACCAACAGTTATTGAATATCTAATAAGGGTGTTCTGGAATTTAATGACAACTTTTTATCTTCATTTAAAAAGTATGTTAGTTAATGCCACCATGCTCATGACAAATATTCAACCACTGTTGATATCAACATGCGAAGAAATTTAAACTATATGTTTTACTAGAGTGATATTTTATTTATTTTGACCACAAAAATGTTTTGCAATAAAAACTGAAAAATTATTATTATTAGCACCGCGCCTTACTACCCGTTCGGGTTATACGCACTTACGCTAATGTGAAATGGTAGGGTGATTGTGAGATGAAATGGAGGACCTACAATTATTTATTTTGACCACAAAAATGTTTTGCAATAAAAACTGAAAAAAAAACACTCGTTTTTTCTCGCGTTCCCTTCTATTCCACCTTAAGATGAGCCAGAATCATTGAAACAATACACTTAATACTTCTAGACCACGCTTCCACCACCTATAAAATAAGCACGTATTAAAACCAGCAAATATCTGACCCAAGTGACGTCATAGCCATGGTAACTTATTGGCTTAGCGTCAATTCAGGGGGAGTGGCTACGCGTGCGCCACAACAGTAGAGAGAAGTTGGTAGGCATGTAGGTCTACACACCGGAAGTAATAGTACTCTTTATGGAAATAATTCTAGACGCTCAAACGTATTGTAATTATTTAAATTGGAGATTGATATTTGGAAATGTGATTTACTTCGCCAAAGTGAAGGTTTGTGTAAAAATAAATTTTTTCCCATAGTAACTTTGATCACGTCTAATAGTTGATTTAAAAAAAACAACTTTGTTTTGATTTAACTCGTAAATATTTTGTTCACTTTGATTGACGTAGTCAATTAACATTACTTGCCAACGTGGCAAAACATATCAACGAGGTGAATTAATACAAAGCCGCCTGCATAGGTGGACACGCTGACAAATTTAATGCTCTCGTATAATCTGATTTCCCAGGGAAGATGAGGTATGGGTTCAAATCGCGGTAAAGCTTTTAAATGTGACTTTTGCTAAATGGTTCACCACTATGCCTCCACACAAATGCGGGTAAATTTCCACACAATTAACAAATAATTACCTTTATTATTTTGGAAGAGTGATTTAAATAAAACATAATATCTTGATTTTTTTAAATATGATTTTTAAAGTTATTTCCGAACTGATCCACGTTCTCTTCCACCCCCCCAACTCCCCCAACCCCGAAAGTGCTTCACACCCCCACGTTGGGAACGAATATTCTAAAAACTTATATTATATCAGCACATTGCTAAGAAAACAAATTTAGCCTTGGTCTATTTTTTATTATTATGATTATTTCTAGTACGTTTAACACTATTGTTATTAACTAGAAACCCGCTTCGATGGTTGAATGGTTTAAGGTATCCCTCTCGCAATTGACTCAACTTCTGATCACTTGAACATCCTGGTTCGAATCCTGGTAGGGTATACCGAGGCTAGCTTTTACTTTATGCGGGTACATTTTCCCTAAGATACAGACTTCCTCATACCTAACCCATTAGATTAATTAATGTATACATAGTCACTTTTGGCACTGAGACGCACTGAAACTAATAAATTCGACGGTGTACCGCAAAGACTAAACTCTACTTAAAACACATAAGTTGTGTGAAATAAAATAAAGTATAGTCTATTGTTATAAAAACATAATGGGAAATAAAATGACATCTAATTTCACCAAAGACCATACATGAAATTATAATATAAACTTTTATATAAATATGTATTATTTGTTCTGTACATATTAAACTCCCCATTTCTAAAAGCTTTGTTAGAAAAAAAATAATTTGTCTACTAAAAGTAAAATATTAATTTTATCAAATATTATTTCAATTAAGAGTTGTTTATTTTTAAGCCCTAAAAACTTTCTTCAGTGATAATTTATTTCGCATTTCAGAGTTGCAGGGATGTCCAAAACTATTAAATTCAATTTCTGTTAAGTAACCTCAAATTCATTTTAATGAGAGGCACCATTTTGTTTGTATTGTTAAACAGTACTTATATTTGAATTTGAATCAAAACTGTTAGAGGATATATAGAGAAAATCGCTTTTTTCTCAATAGCAAACTACCTTTAATGTTATATTTCATTGGATGATTCCAAAAAAAACCTCTGGGAAACCCTATGAAACACCTAGGTACAAAGTTTTAGCCTGATCGGTAAATAGGTTTCGGCTCTAGCCCCAGCAACAGACATACAGGCAGACGGCTTTACAAATACCACTTTTTTTGGGTTCAAGAATTTCATAAAACGTCCACATCTATCAAAATATCAAATTTGACTTTTTTTTCACATTACTTTCTCTCTCCGAGGGATCGTGAAAGAATTTAAAGGTAAGGAGTGTTGAAAATACTAACAACTTCTATTAAATATTTATAATAATGTTCATGTTTATTTGGTAAGGAGTAATAATAATTGATAGTAATGTTATATCTTTTTGTTTATTATTTTTATACACTTATCCTTATTTTATAAACGTTTTAGTTTTTCTTCTATGACGAAAACATGTTTCGTTGATTTTTCACCATCTTTAAGTCTTAGGAAAACCAATTTAATTTAAAATTAATGTATGACCATATATAATAAAATTATGAATTAAAAAAATTGAACATTAGAAATAGAGTATAAAAATATATAATAAAATTATGAATTTAAAACATTAAACACTTCTAATGTTTAGTTTTATAAACCTATAATTTCATTACCTATTTTTATATAATAATTTGAAATAAAATTGGCTTTCCTCAGACTTGTAGATGGTGAAAAATCACAGAAACATGTTTTCGTCATAGAAGAAAAACTAAAACGTTTATAAAACAAGTAGAAGGGAATAAAAATAATAAGCAAGAAGATATAACTTTACTATCAATTCTATTAAATAATAAATACAGTTTAGAGCAACAATTTTCGACGTATCTTTATGTCGGTGTCTGACGAATCTTAGTAATGGTTTGTCTAATACAATCCGCGTCTGTTTACAAGGAAAGGGGGAACGCAAACCACCGAACGCGGTTTTAACCGGGTGTACCTTCACACAAACGAGTCTCCTTCTCGCAGATACGTCATTAACGTACCGATCTCCTCCCTTCGGTCGTTATTAAAGCCTACGAGACGACAGACAGCCATTAAAATGCAAAGTTTAATTTCTGTGCTTGGATCCTTTCAGATGACGTAGGTAAAATATTATTAGCGATGGCTTCGTTTCATGTTACACAAACTAACAAGAAATTATATTTAGAAATATGTAATTATTATTTTTATAGCAAACTGGACTGTTAAACTATTCATAAAATAAACCATGTACTTTTTTTTATCGTTAATTGTTATTTCAAATAACATGGTAAAAGTTTACTTTATCAAACTTTCTCTTTTGTTTTTTTCTCTCTGTCTGGGCTGTACAACCCTTAATTCATTTAATGAGTTAGGAAGGAAAAAGGTAGAATTTAGTTTTTTTAGCACCACGTCTTACTACCCATTCGAACTATCCCCTTATATACTAGCTATGCTGATTGTTTTATGGCTCAGTAAAGGTATATTTAGATTAAATGTACCCTCATTTGCGTTGAGGGAAAGTGGAAACCAATTTTGGAAAAAACACCCTCAGTACATCAGACCGAGAGTCAAACCTCGATCTCCCTGTCATCGGCAATCTAGTCCACCGCAAGAGTAGCGCGTTAGACCACGCGGCCACTGAAGCAGGTTAGAATTTAGTTTAAATAGACCAACATTCTTCTGTACGGAAATTGAGAAACCAATTTTGAAAAAATAACTGCCCTCAGTATACCCGATCGGGATTCGAAATCTGATTTACCTTTCACCAGAAATCTTACTACCAGTCCGGGCTATCCAGATATTTAAGCTAGGGTAGTAATAATTAGAAAGTTAGATTTAAAAGAATTGTTGAAAGAGTAGAAAACAATTTATAAATAAAGACACCCTCAGTTGATCCGACAAGTATTCGAACCAAGATATCCCTGTAATCGGATTTCTAATATATCACCTGAGTGACGCCTTGGACCAGCCCAGGGCAATAACGGGCCATGAGCCAGAGGCAGCCCGTTTCGTATTTTTATGCGGACCTCAAGCAATCATTTAAGAAAAAAATATTTTATTTGATAAAAAATAACAGTCTAGAAAAATATAATCTTATGGAAGAATACCCCACTTCTATTCAACGGACAAATGAATATTTTACAGGTGGTTTTAAGATTATTAACTACTAAATATACCCGTGAAATTAAAGAAATGATTAAGTAATTTCATTCACTTCAAGCAATTTTTTTTATAATTTTTTATTTTTATTTATTGTTATTTTTTTATATTCTCTTCCTTTTATGTTAACTACAATTTTCTTCGTTTTCAAAATAATAAACTGCCTCACCAGAAAAATAACATTCTATTTGGCGGCCATTCTTATAGGCCTATTTAAACGGCTCTAAGCGTAATAATAAAAAATAATAATAAATACACTAGGGCTAAGTTTAATTTTATATCCGTGCGCTGATGTAAACTAAGTGTTTATAAAGACCACGTTATATTATCTGGAAAATGCTCTAAGTGCCAATGAGAGTATTTTGAAGATCTCGGAATTAGTCGCCACCCGCCATCTTTATCACCTCATGATGACCACATTTCCCCCTAGTCGGGATTTGGACAGTAATATCCTGCAGTCGCCTGTCTGAAGCATCCCCTTACAAACGCTCTCATATCTCACACATCAATTCAATAACAAAGGAATGTTATCGCGTCATTCGTTCTATCTCACCAGAATCTCGCGTTTGCTGTGCCTGGACACATGGACTAAACGTCAAGCTCACCTAATTTGGTCCGCTGGTGATCAGGAGATTTAGGTTCGAATCCTGGACAGTTATACTCGAGATGGTTTCGTTTACTAAAGCCCGACGTCTTAGCAAAATCGATAGCGTGTCTGTCTTCTAAGCAAAGTGTGCCAAGGTTCGAATCCTGACATGGCCGAAATCTTTATCTTTGGTGAAATGTAGGTTTCCCACTTTTACAGTGATGAATTAACGACCGGGGGCCTGGGTGTTGTGTATGATATAAATTTAAGTTAGTTTATAAGTCGTGTACTGATATAATCAGTCGGTTCAGAAAGTGCACGTTAAATACTCGAAATAAATGAAAAAATTATATATTTTTACTAAATGGTTTTACATTCTGCCTCAACGCAAATGTTGATACACCTTGAATTTTGTAAGAAGTCCGTTCCAAAAGGCCTTATTTAGTACTAGAATCTTACTGTATATTAGTATTTTACTAAGAAAAAAGGCCTTACAGAATTGGTCTTCTACCAAAACCAAGCAATACATTTCCTCTAAGTTCGACTATTTTTTTGCACCACTTCATTCTACTCTTTCGGGTTGTATGATTATGTACTAATTACTCTATCTTTTTAGGAATGGATAAGGTCAAATTTAGGTGAAATGTACCTGCATTTGCGTGGAAGGAGATGGGGAAAATCAATATTTAAATCTTTTAGTAGACCCAACCGGGATTCAAGCACATACCTCCCTGGCTTCGGCAGTCCAGTCTATTGAGAGAGTGATGCCTTAGACCATTCGGCCACCAAAACGGCTAAAGTTCCTTCTACTTTCCTCAGCTCTAGTTAATGAGTTTCCTGTGGCTAATTGGGGATAATTGAATAAATACAAAAATTACACCTGGATATGGGAATCGAATCCAGGACCTTTGGCTTGGTGTACTAATGTTCTACCACTGAGCTGTTTAGGGATCGTTTTGTGCTCAGGGTCATTCTTAATTCATAGTTTAAGGCAGAGTATGTGAGAGACGTGTGGATATCTGGATCAGAAGCAGAACATTGGCGTGCTAATCCAAAGTTTCTGAGTTCAATTCCCGTGTCCACGTGTCATTTCTCAATGTACACTATTTTAAATTATTTACGGCTCATTAAATAATAATTTACGATCATTCATCTCCCAAGGCTTGTCTTTCATATACACTTAATTTTTATGAAGTTTCTTTCCTCCATCTTACTTAGAGATAGCTTGGATGGGTAGTAAGACTTGGAGCAAAAATACAAATTAACATTTCATACAGACACACCTTTTGTTTTATAGTAAGACTCAGAGAAAAAATACAAATACACATTTCATACAGACACACAACCTTTTGTTTTATAGTAAGAATTGTAGAAAAATACAAATAAACATTTCACACAGACACGCAACCTTTTGTTTTATAGTAAGAATTGTAGAAAAATACAAATAAACATTTCACACATACACACAACCTTTTGTTTTATAGTAAGACTCGGAGAAAAAATACTAATAAACATTTCATACAGACACAAAACCTTTGTTTTATAGTAAGACTCGGAGAAAAAATACAAATATACATTTCATACAGACACACAACCTTTTGTTTTATAGTAAGATTCGGAGAAAAAATACAAATAAACATTTCATACAGGCACACAACCTTTTGTTTTATAGTAAGACTCGGAGAAAAAATACAAATACACATTTCATACAGACACACAACCTTTTGTTTTATAGTAAGAATTGTAGAAAAATACAAATAAACATTTCACACAGACACGCAACCTTTTGTTTTATAGTAAGAATTGTAGAAAAATACAAATAAACATTTCACACAGACACGCAACCTTTTGTTTTATAGTAAGAATTGTAGAAAAATACAAATAAACATTTCACACATACACACAACCTTTTGTTTTATAGTAAGACTCGGAGAAAAAATACTAATAAACATTTCATACAGACACACAACCTTTGTTTTATAGTAGAATTGTAGAAAAATACCAATAAACATTTCACACAGACACACAACCTTTTGTTTTATAGTAAGACTCGGAGAAAAAATACAAATATACATTTCATACAGACACATAACCTTTTGTTTTATAGTAAGACTCGGAGAAAAAATATTAATAAACATTTCATACAGACACACAACCTTTTGACTCCATTTAATGGACCAATATTATTTGTATTCCACTGGAAACGTCATTTAAATATACGAGGGCAGCCCTCTAGGGATGGATGAATACATTAATACATCAATAATTATTGATGCTATTAACATGGCATGGCCATTAATTTAAAAGGTACATTATTGTATTGTTTCGTGAACGATTTCAAATCATTTGTCTACTGAAAAGAAAAAAAAAAATTTCGACGCGTTCGTTTGTATGAAACTGAGAGATAATGAAAAATAGTCCTAGTCGACTGTTTTAGTATTTGATTGTCATTGTCAGCGTCGATGTAGAACAGATAAATTTCAATATTGTGGGAACTACATTTAAATATATCCACATGTACACCCAATTGTTCAAAGCTTCAATTTTTATTAATGTTCTTTTAAGTATGCTAAATAAATAAATTATATTTAACATATACGATATTAATAATATTGCACGTCTTTACTCATCATCCACATTTAAAAAAATTGTGACACCCTCAGTTTTTATATAGTTTCCAACAAATTCCAAGTATCTCTTTATCAATGGACCATATTAAAAAAAGTTCTTTTACTTATTTTTATAATTGACTTATATATTTACAAATATGATTAAACTAAGTTCCTTGAATTATTATAAAAAACATTTCCAATATTAAAATATAGTTCTACACAAAATATATATTCACGCGTATTATGTTTAAGGTCCTCATTATTTAAAAAAAAACCTTTATATCAAATATATACGATCATATTTTCGAAATAAGTTGTTAAAAACTATTGCAATTAGTCTACAAGCTGGATTTTTAAACTGAGTAGCCTTTCAAGTAATATTAAAAAGTAATTCTCAAATTGTATTTCAACGAGTTTATCTTTGGCGATTGAATTTTCAATAACCAAAAATCTAAGTTTTTTTTTACCAATGATTATTATTGATATAAGAACTTTATCGAAGTTTAGGGCTCGTTCCTAATTATGTCACTTTTTTGTCTATATTATAAAACTAACCTAGGCTTAAGGTGCTCCAAGTAACCATCCAGACCACGGATAGAAGGATCATGGCGAAGGAAACTTGTCTAGAAGTCGTCCACATTATTCCAAATAAAACACTAGTTGACACTTCACAAAATGAAACACTTCCTGTTATTTCACAACGCTGCACTTTATTTAATCCGTAGGATAAAACAAAATCTCACCAAGTCCAAGCATCCGATGCTTTGTCGCGGAAAAACTTCATTTAAATGGTGAATATCTCATTATTTTATTTTATTTCTCCAAAATATTAAAAGCTACCAACTTTTCATAAACATAAGTAGTAAAGATTATAAGACTATATAATGTTTTTTTTAATAATTGTAAATATTTTCTAAGCTATATAAAAGTTAAAAAAATCCTCTACACATTTATAAAAAAGTATCGCTGAGTAAACTAATTGCAATTTTCTTCTACATTATAGATTAAATCATGATTACTAATTAATGTTTCCAATTTAAAGAAAATCCCTTTTGAGACTTATATGTTATTTGTCTGCTAAATATGTATTAATAATATAATATTCGTCCAGTTAAATAATTCTTGCATTGTTCTTAGTTCTTAAAAATTAACGCAACATTTTGTAAAATATAATGTACCAACTAATTGTGATTGTAAGACTTCTTAATTTCCAATTTGTTTGTTTCTTATCAAAATATTTATAATACAAACTATTCTGTTCTTACATTAACAATTGTCGTCCCAAAAATGAGATTTTACTAAAAATACACTGTTTTTATCAATTAAAAGCCGTAAGAGGATTTTTAACATTTATTAATCAAAATAAAATATTTTGTTTTCACATGAATCTAGAAATCATTAGATTTTTTTAATCATATTTTAAACCAAAGTATCTTTTTGACACTTTAGAAAAATAATTAATTTTGAATATGTCACTGTAGGTAATTATTACCTAGCAGAGATAAAAACGTATGTGTTTAATTAGGTGCAATGAATATACTTTTATATAATTATCTAACGAACTGTCAGGTAGCGTCGAAATATGAACACTACTTTTACACCAAATATTACCGAGATTTCAAAATCCATGGTTCAAAAAAAAAATACTTATAATACGCGTGCCTGTGCGATAAAGGTAGGGCTCAAAAAATACGACGCACACAACGCCGGGACGCTCCAATGTAGGCACGCTGACTGCCGCTCGACGACTGGCTGACGAGTCCTAGTTCGCACCGTCCCCGCTACGCGCCGCCACGCTAGCAGGCATCCCCAGGCGCAAGGGCATAATTCAGGTGGCCACCTACTTCCATTGTTAGGCGTCCGTACACCAGACTTTACTATTTGAATAAAAGAAAAATGGGGGTTAGGAGAGGAGAATTTCTCTCCCCAAAGGAAAAGTGGGGCGGGGGGAGAAAAAACACAAATGAGGATATTAATTTGTCTTTAAAGGACTTGATTATAAATAGGTTTAAACCTTTTCTTTAATCGACTACTTTGAAAAGGAACGTTTATTATAATGTAGGGCTGTACTCGTGCATTTTATAAGAGAATAATCATATAAATATTTAAAACTAAATTAACCTGATTCAATGAATATCAACACACATGTTGTAATTGTAATTACTACATTGATCGTATTGAAGGGATCACAGTTAAATTAATTAAAAATTCATTTGGGAAATTAAACTTGGACACGGAATTCGAACCCAAGACCTTTGGTTTAGAGTGCCAATCCTCTACCACTAAACTATCCAAGCTTTGTTTCCTGATCGGGGTCATTCTTCACTTATAGTTTAAGGTGGGATGAAAGGGGCCGCTAGAAAAGGTCATTGTCTTTGCGGTTTTTATGGCAACACATTTTTTTGTCAAAATAAAAAAAATTATTGCTCCAGTACAAAAATAAAGTGGAATTTTCTTCATATTATGGTGAGCTCTAAATTTCTTAAATATCTGTTAAGGGTGTTCTGGAATTTAATGAGAACTTTTTTTCTTCATTTAAAAGGTTTGTTAGATAATCCCACCATGCTCATGACAGATATTCAACAATTGTTGATATCAACATATGAAGAAAATTAAATTATATATTTGTACGGAAGCAAAATTTTATTTATTTTGCCAAAAAAAAAAGTTTTACCATAAAAACTGAACAAACACAGTCCTTGTCTCCCGTCCCCTTTAAACCCACCTTAAGACCTCAGAGTCGCAGACGGCTGCAGTATTTGAAATATCGCGATACTATTGGTCCCTTAAATGTAACTGACGATTACACAAGTACATCACAGACTCAACCTTAATAAGAATATGGTTGAAGAATGACCCTGAACATAGGACAAATCCTGGATATCTCAGTGGTAGGAGCATTGGCGTCTTAAACCAAAGGTCAAGGGTTCAATTACCGTGTCATTTTAAAATTAATTTTTAAATTAACCTAGCTCAATACATTTAATACCAAACGTTAAGAACTTGGTTTCAAGAATTGAATATCTGTTCGCCATTAGTGGTTGTAGTAAGGCTGTGAACTCTTTGGGTCGTGGCTATATTCCTGATTGATGAAATGAAGGGGCTACCACACAATACTTCCAAAATTTTTTTTATATATTTTTTGGATTGCTTCTTATTGCTTATTCGGATTATCCGTATACGTATTAGCTACGCTAATATTTGCGTGGAGAGAGATTGTAAAACCATAAAGGGGAAACCACCCTTGCTACTTTCGACCAGCATTTAAACCCTCAATATCCCCGTCATCGGCAATAGCGAGAGTGATGCCTTAAACCATTCGACCAACGAAGTGGGTCAAAATTTGCTTAGGGTAGCTCGAATGGGTTTCTTTAAGATTCACTTTCCTTATTATATTCACTTTGGTTGGATGAGCGGTCTTAGATGTTAGACTCACATGGATCTTGAACGTTATTGGTGTCAGGATTGGGGTGTTTGGTTTACGGGGGTGAGTGGAGGTATTTTAAGGAATTTGATTTTAACTGTGGTTTTCCTCATCCTTTTTTCACGCTAATGATATGGAGTCCAGATAAGCTAACCTCATGCTTATTACTTAGAATAAATATAAATTATAGCTATAACCTTGTAAATCTCATTCTACAACTATAACTTTATAGTTTTTGCTTCACAGCTTACACTTTACCTAATTTAATCAACCGCTATCACGTTACAGTATTTCTTCTACGGCTATCATGTTGCAAAATTTCCTCAAAAACAGCCAAGTTAAATAATTTACTCAACAGCTATCAGGTTAAAGGCTTTACTCAGCAGCTATCACCTTACAGAATTTACTCAACAGCTATTACGTTGCAGAATTTACTCAGCAGCTATCACCTTACAGAATTTACTCAACAGCTATTACGTTGCAGAATTTACTCAACAACTATAAAGTCACAGTAGTCACGATATTATTTTTATTATTAGGTGCTATGTCCTACGATAGGTCCATTTCCTTTTGTCAGTGAAATTAGACCGCCAATGCACCCTGTCCTCTGCCTCCTCCTTCAGCTCCCAGAATTTTCTTCTCTCATTAAGAGTCATTCAATATTTTAATTATCCATCTTCCTGATTTTCTCTTTACCTCACTTTATCTTTCTATGATGTAGTATAGAAGACAGTTCCTTCTAAGGTCTGAGGATGTGTCTGATCCAGTTTGCTTTGCACCGAAAAATAATATCCGAAATGGTTCTCTTCTCACCCACAACCTCTCAAAGCTCTTTTATCCATGGAGATGGCCATTGGAGGATGACCTTATAACATTCACAAATAACTAGGTTTCTGAACAATAACAGCCCTCAGTGGCCCGACCACGCCACGCCACCCTCCACTTAATTCGAACTTGTGGAGTGTCTGTGTAAGAGAAGGAGTTCACGACTGGAATTCAATATCGCAAGTTCTCAATGAATCATGTCCTGAAAACTGCAATGGAAATCTTGTTCAATTACCAATAATTATGGTCCATGTCTCTATTGTCCTTCATTCCGCCAAGGGGTTTGTGCAAGAATGAGTCACTTTCTTGGCGCGTTCGGTCTGGCAGTATAGTCGTACTGTTCGTGTAGACTCTCATTAAATAAATATGAAATGACAAGCTTTAGACGATGTCCTTTATATTCTCCCCATTTACGATCCCTTCAAGATTTATTTAAAGTTATAGCTTTACCATCGAACAAACACTATAGATAACCGGTCTCATAGTGTAGTGGTCATTGCACCTGGCCACTAACATGGGGTCCCGGGTTCGATTCCAACCTGCTACTTTCAGTATTTTTACCCCAACTGTCACCAGGGTTCGGTTAATTAGGCTTAAGTTAGGTTTAAGAGTTTCCACTGGTTCTACACTCTCACACTCACTATCACGCTCATACTCACTATCACGCTCATACTCACTATCACGCTCATACTCACTATCACCCTCATACTCACTATCACGCTCATACTCACTATCACGCTCATACTCACTATCATGATCATACTCACTATCACCCTCATACTATTAGTACATTAGTACTAACTAATCTTTCCACTATTGGGCTACGAGTGATGTAACCCGGATGTGCAATGTTATATATAACACTACAAATAGCCCACTTAAGGGGAAGAATGATCTAAGGCGTTGCTCTCGCATTAGACTTGAGTGAGAATGATGGGGAGATCGAGGTTTGAACCTTGGTAGGTTGAACTGAGGGTATGATTTTTTTTCTTAAATGGTTTTCCACCTGCCCTTACGCAAATGAAAGTGAGCTCTCCTCTAAATTCAACCTTTATTTATTTTTGGTGCGAACCATATTTTGAAATAATACTGAACGTATGCTCGGAAATTTCTCGCTTACAGGGGTTTCCCTTTTAATGACGACGTAGTTTTCTTACACAATCGACCGGAAATGTTCACGAAATCGACCATTATCCAACCATTGGCCAACAACACGTGTAAATATATGTGTTAGATGGATGTTTAACCATCATCCAGTCATGTGCATGCAGACAAAGTGACCCCTGTACGCTGTGACGTAATGGAGGAGTAACAATCGTCACGCTATCTTAATGGACTCAATTAACCTATATTGTTCCCGTAGTGATATTTTAGCCTCCACTTCAGACGACCTATCTTTTGAGTAATACCCCATTTAAAAAAAAGACACCTTGTAAGAAGATAAAAAAGTGTGAATAGAATATTTTTTAATTCACTAGCCTATTTCAGAAACTTTAAAATTTGGGATGGAAACTATTAAACGTAATTTTGTCGTAAAAAAAAACTATGTTATCTCAGAATAGTCAAATATGAGAGATGGCAAATAAACGCGCGGTGAAAAAAAAAACACAGAAAATTTATTTTCTTTTAGTGAAGTAGTAGTTTTGTATTGTTTGAACACATTGCAAAATAAATGTATTAATTATAAAATAATATAGTTAATGATTCATTTTAATATATTTCCATTTGATTTATTAATTTATTTTTATCACCGCGTCTCACTACCCGTACACATAGAACATGAGTCAACACAAAAATTAGTCAAATTTTTTTATGTTTAATTATTTTATTGTATTGTTTGATTTAATTTCATAAGAATTCAAAATTATCACACTTTATAAATCTAGGTTATTATTTGATTTAACGTTTTCTTGAGTGTATGTAGTAATAATATTTAAATAATATATAAAAATATCAATATTGAGGCTGGGCCTCTTTCATATAGGCTCAGTTTTATATATCGCGTAGTGTATATTTGCCTTTTGTTTTTATCTAGTTTATTAGATTTTTGATAACAGGAGGTAGCGCGATTTTTTTCATGGATCTGATAGGTTAATCGTATAAACTGCAACCGCCATCTTGGACTATTCAAGTTTCAGATTTCTATCATAAGTAAGCGTCCACGTACGATTTCAACACTCTAGCTGCGTCCACCATCTTGGATCCACCATCTTTAATTTTCAAGTTTAAAATATTTCTCACAAAGATTAGATACTCCATATACTCCAAATTTCAGAAATATATAACTCAACTACTAAGATTTGTCCACCATATTGGATCCATTATTTTTTATTTTCAGGTTTTGAATTTTTCTTACAAATATGGCAGGCCCCAAAGCGCCTAACCTTCCATACAAAATTTCAGATATCTCTTAAGATGCGTCAACAATATTGGACCCACTATTTTGTAATCTTCTTACAAAGATGGCATGCGCAATAGCGTCTTTACCAAATTTCAGCTATATATATGACTCAACTTGTAAGATGCGGCAACCATCTTGGATTTTTCTGACAAAGATGGCAGGTTTCAAATAGTCCATGACATATTTCAACTCTCTAGGATACCGGGAAAGCGGGAGAAAGAGTATTTATGTAGATAACAAAGATAAGGTGTTTTATTTTAGCTATATTCTTCATCCTATTATCATTTATTTAACAAATCAAGGACAAAATCTGTACGGGGACCTAAGTCTTATTTCGAGAGGCGAATACTCACATTACCTTTGACCGTTTGGCCACGGTTGAAAACATCCTTTGTTTATCTATTTCTCTTGCGGTTGGGTTTTTTTTTAGGGTGTGTTTTTCTACCTCTTTGTTTTGTTGGTGTTGGTGTAAGGTTGGTACACCTGGCACCACCACACCAATGATCCGGTCAACTTGCATGGGAGAGTTCCCCTCGCCTCTCTGGCCGTTGCCAAGACGGTTAATTTAATCGTAGATAGGGTAGAGACCCCCAAGGGTGCGGGGGGGATGGAAGGATGGGAAGAGAAAGGTGAGTTAGAGATGAGAATAGAGGATTGGATTTGGGAGGGGGGGTGTCTAGAGTGAGTGGTTACTTGTCCAACCGGAGAAATATCGGAGGAAGGAAGAGAGTCAGATGAGAGGACCTCCTAAGGACAATTTTTTATTCAACATATATATATATATATATATTCAAAAATATTTTGTTTGGTAAAACTTACAATTTTCTGAGAATGTTGACGTGGTCAGAAAATAAGATACAAAATTAGTAAAGTATGCGTTTTGTGTTTGAGAACTTTAAATGACCAGGAGACTAAAAAAATTACACTTATTTTAAATGTTGAAATTCAGGTAAAAATATAACCGATTACCTTGGTAATGATTTATTAGGTAGTTATCATTAACCACAGTAGGGCCCTCATATCTGCGGGTAATATGTTCCTAGATCTACCACGGTTACATGAAACCACGGATAAAACAGAACTATTATGTAACGTGATATCCATGTAACACACATAAATACGGTAAAGTTTAATTGATAAATTATTCACAATAAGACATTACCAACACTAAATTATTATTATTATTATTATTATTATTATTATTATTATTATTATTATTATTATTATTATTATTATTATTATTATTATTATTATTATTATTATTATTATTATCACCGCGT